>RYYW01000411.1:0-49845 GCA_013621005.1 Aeschynomene evenia | reverse complement strand
TTTCATTGCTTCTTGATATACCATGAGGAATGAGATCCATTATTTCTTTGAAGATTAAGAGGTTGTGTTTGAGGTTGTGTATGTGGGTATGTATGTGTATGTGTTGCGCAAAAAGAGAAGAAATAAGAGTAGAAGAAAACTTTGTTGTGTTAGATGGTTGAGGATGAAAGAATATATAGATGGTGTATGGAGGGGGTAGGGTGCGAAAATAAGGAAGGGAAAATAAAAAAAAAAATTGTTAGGATTTCCATGTGAATATCTCTCAAAATACTCTTAGAAATATGCATTGTAAATCAAGAAAGAATAAACAATATTTCTCAATATTATCATTTAATTTAAATGACAATAATTTAAGAAAATGAAATTATTTTTCATGATAGAGAGAGAGAGAAAAAATCGAAATATATATATATAGGGTAATAAAGAGGGTAAATCAAAAAAGATATGATGTGGAAATAAGGATATGTAATGATTTTCCACAAAAGATCTCTTCCACTAAATCTCGATTTACTCTAGATAATATCCATTTAATTCCAAATAAGAATAATCTTAATTTCAATATCATTATTTAAATAATAAATAACAATATTTGAAAATTAAAAATATATTCACCATTAATGCAAGATGTGGGGCGCAAAATTGATGCTTTATGGGTCTTCTTGGATTTTAATTTTTCTTCCATGAGGCCCATGTAGACATATGAGGGGCCCATTGATTTTATCAAAGCCCATAATTATTTTTGAGGCCAAATCATCTTGATACAAGCCTTTACAGCTTGCTTGAGGCCAAAGCCCACCAGTAGTTCGAGGCCCAGTTAAGGCTCAAAACCTGTATGAGGCCCAAGGCCCATACGAAAGTCCATCAATTTTTCTTCGTTACGGGTGGTCTTCATACAGTGATTAACAATACTGTACACCCAGTTTCTTCAAAAGATCTTCAGAAGGTCTTCAAATGAGGTTCAGAAAAATTTTCTGAAGCTCATATGTCTTCCAAGATAGTCTTCAAAATGTCTTCAAACACTTGAGACAAAACTCAAGGCCTTCAAAAAGTCTTCAATCACTTGAGTCAAGCCCAAGGTCTTAAAAAATCTTCAAACATTTGAGACAAACTCAAGGCCTTCAAAAAGTCTTCAAACACTTGTGTCAAGCCCAAGGTCTTCAAAAAAATCTTCAAACACTTGAGACATGCCCAAGGTCTTCAAACAATCTTCTTACACTTGAGACAGACCCAAGGTCTTCAAAAAGTCTTGAAATTTGGCCCAATGATGAAGAGAAGGGGCGCAAATTAGACTTCATAGGTCTTCGGTTGACTTTTTTTGACTTCTGTAGTGGTTAACTTTCTGTTGACTTCTGATTGTTGGTATGTTGGTTTTCTTCATTTTCTTGAACACTTACCAACTTTTGGGAATACTTAAGACTTTTTAATTTTCAAAAAGATTTTCGAAAAGAGTTTTTAAAAGCTCTTTAGGTTAAGTAAACCTTTCAGCGTGCTAAAACGATCTTCAGCTAAAGGTTTTGTAAATATGTCAAACACTTGGTCTTCCGTATTCACAAACTTTAACTCAATATCGCCTTTTTGCACATGATCTCTAATGAAATTATGTTTAACATCAATATGTTTAGATCTAGAGTGTTGAATGGGATTCTTAGCCAAAGCTATTGCGCTTGTGTTATCACACATAACAATAATTTTATCATACCTGAGATTGTAGTCAAGTAGTTATTTCTTACCCATAAATTTGTGTACATATCCAGCAGCAGACACGTATTCTGCTTCTTGATAGTGCAATGGTATTTTGTTTTCTGCAACTCCATGTGATGAGTGCATCCCCAAAGAACACACAGCATCCACTGGTGCTTTTTCTGTCAACCCGGTCTCCGGCGTAATCAGCATCACAGAAACCTGTAACCACAGAGGAGATACCTTTCTTGTACCAAGGCCAAGGTTAGTAGTACCTGCCAAGTATCTAAGAATACGCTTGACTGCAGTTAGGTGAGACTGTTTTGGACAAGATTGAAATCTTGCACAAATGTCAACACTTAACTGTATGTCAGGCCTATACGCAGTTAAATAAAGCAGGACCCGATCATACCTCTGTAAGTGCTTTCAGACACCTTTTCTCCTTCTTCATCCTTGTCAATGACTTGTGATGGATGCATCGGAGTTTTCATGGGACTACACTTGTCCATTAAGAATCTTTTGAGAAGTTGTGTACTTCTCTTGATGTATGAAGGTTCCATCAGCTTGTTGCTTGATTTGAAGTCCTAAGAAGAACTTCAATTATCCTATCATACTCATTTCGAACTCCCCCTGCATTTAGATCTGCAAACTTTCTACATAGAGATTCGTTAGTAGCACCGAATACTATATCATCAACATAAATTTCACTACTAGAAATGTCTTATTTAACGACGGACGTTTGAGACGGAATTAATTCCGTTTCCAATGGAGACGGTATTAGAGACGGATTAAAGTGATTAACTAAGCAATGCTTTGAATGTTTAGCTACAAGATTAGAGACGACTATTTTCCGTCTCTAAGTTTTTTAGTCTCTAATTTCGTCTCAAATATGTCAAACTACGACATATAAAAGGTCAATTTGTTTTAATAATTTAGAGACAATAACGCATCGTCAAATCTGTCTCTAAGTTCATCTCTAATAAGTCAAACATAAAGTGAATTTTTGTTAGAGATAGACTATACACCGTCTCTATATATTCGGTTACAAAAGTAGTCTCTAATGGGTCAAAGTTTATTTTACCAGGTTAATGTTTTGTTGAAACGGAATTAGAGTTCGTCACTAACGATTACGTCTCCAAATCTGTCTCTAATCAGTCGAACAACTTAATTTATGGAGTCAATACTATTTAGGAATCATTTTAGCATGTGTCTAAATCTGTCTCTAACAATTATGTCATTATGTGTCTAAATCCGTCTCTAATTAGTCAAACAATTAATTTTCAAAATCAATGCTATTAGAGACAAATTCAGTCTTATCAATATGAACATATAAAATATTATGTTAACTTTTATTTTGTTAACAATAATGACATAAAGGGATGTGATGGAAATTGTTTAAAAGTATATTTAATCAATTTAAAACTATTAAATAATATGAACATTATTGAATGATTATTTATGAATAAGATATAAATATTATCTATATAGCTAATTACGTGTTAGCATATTGTATTTGGCTTCAAGAACCGTTGTGCCTTGTTAATTAATATTGTTAAAAAATCTCATATTTCAAATTTTAATTAATAGTTAAATTATTTTTTTTTCATAATAATAATTTAATCAAATTTAGATAAATTTAAATATGGAAATTAAGATAAACTCATAAACTCCATTATAATATTAATTAATATTGCATTGTGTCAATTTAAAGAGTGAAACTAAAAATTAGAGGATATTATAGTCATATATGTATTTGAGAATGTATTTTAATAATATATCTAATATAATTATATTTTAATTATTTATAAGTATTTAGAGGCCATTATATATATAGTAATATACATATATTACCTTGTAATCTTTTTAATATATATACCAAACAAGGTAATGTGAATTACTAGTAATATTATTTATAAATACCAAACAAGATATATACCGATAATTTAATTAGAGTAATATATCTACAAGTTAATCTAGATTACCAATAATCTTCTATGATAATGTGTCAAACGCTCGCTTAGCTCTATTTCGTTTGCACAAATGCTTGGGAACAACAAAAAAATCAGCCAAAACAACCAACAAAGTCCATTTAACATTTTATGACCCAAATAACATTTTAATCATGAGTATATTTTTAATGAGCTGGGTGATTGTGACACAATTTCTTATTTATTGGCTGTTTTGACTGATTTTTTTATTGTACCCTATCATTGGTTTGTGCTTAAATTGTAACAATATTATACATCCGTTATCAGTTTTGTAAATTCAATATCTGTAAATCAAATTAATATTTTATTTTGAAAACATATCTCATTTACATATCTATACATATAAATTTGAGAACAAAAAAATAAATAATGTTATGTCACAAGTCAACTAGGTCGTTAATTCAACATTAAATAAATTTATTTAAAAACTTTAAAAAAAAAAAATTATTTATAAATATATCAATCAATAAAATTGATCATTTAATGAAATATTTCAAATAAATGCATATTTAATGAAATAAACAATCAAAATACATGTTAATATAGCTTTACTAAAATAAAAAATCAATTTAATTTATACATTTGGTTGAATCATTTTAAAATTTCAATTTGAAAATAAAATCACATGTTAATAAATTTATCTTCCATAAATATATTTCAATCAAATAATATCACAGATAATGTATGTCTCAATAAAATTAATTGCATCCATTAATAATAATAATTTCCTTGTTAATTATTAATATATTTTAGATTGCAAATGACTAAGCAGTAAAAAAAAAAAATAAAAATATAGCTATAGTCTTTTTATTTTCTATTTTTATATTTTTACGCTTTTGTATATTTGTATCTCAATTCTCTTTATCTTAGTACGAAAGTTTTTCTTTATTTTTTTATTCAGAATAATATTAGAGCTTAAATCACTCAATCAATTAATAATTTTAAATTTAAATATCTTAACTTTTCCTTAACCTTCTTCTTTTTATTGATACCTTTGTTTTTAAGAAGAATCCCTATGTACAACCAAAGGAACCTAATAAGGAGTCAATTAATGCATCTAATGTTATACACAAAAAATATCAAAAGAGTCTATTTAATATTTTTATTTTATTTTTTATGTATAAACATTTAATAAGTTAGCTCTTTATTGATTAATGTGGATGTACACCTAACATTATCATTCTTTTAAACTTACATTATAACTCAAAAATCAGTCAACGAAGTCGAAAACTAGCAAATAAAATAAACAATTTATAAGCTATGTTGCTAGCTAGGATACATGTATGTTAATATGTGCCCGATGTGCATACATGTACGGGGCATAACAATTTTTAATATACAAATTTAAAATATTATAATTATTTTCATGTTTTCATTTTGTAATAAATAAAATTTTATTATTTAAATAATAAATACTTTAATTTTATAAACATATTTTTATCAATTTAATTTATTAATTTATAAAAATACGTATATTTGATCTCTCGTGCGATGCATGAATTCAAACACTAGTATAATATAATGTAATATCATATTTTATTTTCTCTATTTTGTGTCTCTTATTAACGATTGTTTATCATAGAGTTATAAAAGTATTGATTAGTACAATGGTGTAGATGTTTCTTTCAATAAATAGAAGCCATAAAAAAAGTACTCTCTTTAATTTTTTAAGTTGTCCATTTTGAGTTTTTAGATTATTTTTTATTTGTTTATTTAAAAATTCTAAAAGATATTTATTAATTTTTTCTTGTTTTACCCTCGATTAATTTTATCTCTTCAACCAATATAAACTACATTTTGTCATTAATGAAATGGTAAATATAGTAAAAATATGTAGTATTTTGTAAATTTTAAGATTGTATCAATTATTATCTCTAAAAACCTCATGAAAAGTTAAAGTGGACAAATACAAAGTATTTGATAAATATGTTCTACAACATTTCCTAAAATCTAAACTGCAATAGTGATAGAATAGTAATTTGGGCCAAGAGCCCAATTAAGAAAATAGTCAATTTAGTTATTATAAATAGATAATATTGTAATTAGGTAGTTATTATGACAATTGTGAAATCATTTCCTCTTCTGGTTCCTAATGGGATATTCTATTTTCTCTAGCCCTTAATTCAGATTTCTTTCTATTCTTACTCTATCTCTCAAATCATATTCTTATCATTTGGTGCTTTCATTAAGAGTAATCTTGTATTCTGATCCAATTGAATGGAAAAATAATGTGAACAATTGAAACATAAAATACTCTCTAAAAATAAAATTCCATTTATTAAAAATATCAATCCATCCACGGTTGGGTAAATGCCCCCCCGTTCAACTACATGGCTTCACTCATGATAATAGCTAAACTCAACTATGTTTAATTATTCCCAAAACAATGAGCAATTCGATTAAACTTAAACTATCTTTTTTTTCTCTAAATCTAACATTGCATTTAACTTTATAAAGTATCCTCTTTTTTTTATTTTAAACTGTAATTCAAATTAATCTATTATGTAAAACATTTTTTATTGAAAAATATTTTGTATATTTTTTAATATGATTGTGTAAATATTTTTAGAAAAAGAAAATAAAATTATTAAAAAACTAGCTCTAAAAAATTCATTTAGATGTTATTATTATCTTTGGAAAAGGAAATATGTTTAAAAATAGGGGATTTTTTTCCATAAAATTCAAGGGTACATGTAACTTTTAGTCCTTTGTTGCTACAAATGAGCGAGCTATGTGTCCCGCTAATTTAGATTTTTAAAATCAATTTAATCAATCATGAGTGTTAATTACATGGGTATCATGTACGAAAGTAAAAATAAAAAATAGACAGAACACCCAAATTAGTCTCTGCGAAACTTTTCATCGGAAAAATAGTCCCTTCAGAAAAAAAAATTCAAAATACATCTCTCCAAATTAAAATGTCGGACAAATTGGTCATCCAAAATCATTAATTGAAATAATGGGAGGACTAATTTGTCAAAATCATTAATTGGTAGGTACTAATTTGATCATTTCCATGAATCTTGAGGGACTAATTTATCGAATTTTTTCTTGGAGGACCAATTTGTCCGATATTTTAATTTGGGACGGATGTATTTTGAATTTTTTATTCAGAAGGTACTAATTGTCCGATGAAAAATTTTGCAGGGACTAATTTGAATGTTTTCTCTAAAAAATGAAATAATGTCTTCTAATTATTACTAATTCAAAACAATTAAATTTTATATATTAAACTTATTAAAGTAATTTATATGTTTCTAAAAAATATCTTTTTAAGAGAAATACTTAAACATTGATCGACTTGAGATTTACCATGATTATCTCAAATAAGAAAAAAAGATTTCCCTCGCTTTTATTTGTTTTTTCAGGAGACAAAGAAAGACACACACATAATAGAGCCCTAATTCTAAATTAATATTTTCACCACAATAGAAGAGATACACACACAGTGTGTTGGCGCCAGTTCGAGGTAATCCTTTTTTTTGTTTCTTCTTCAAATGATTCAAACAGTACTATTTCGATATGTGTATTGTATCTCTCATCAATTGTATTTGCTTTGATCTATTTCCTATTGTCTTGTGCCCTCTCTGTTATGCATTCAATAAAATGTGGCCTTTGCGTTCTTGTTTGATATATTTTCGATTGTCTTGCTTTGATATATGTGTTTTATATTCAAACACTGCTTTTGATAAAAGTGCCCTCATTTTCTAAGTTATATTGTTGCCAAATGTGCACTGGAATCGAATGCTATGATCTATATATAAGTGTTCCTTTTTATCTTTTCTGAGAGCTTGTGTATTTGTTTTATTGTTGCTTGTATTTCTCTTGTTATATAGTTGAGTTTTTCATGGGGATTTATTGGTTCCTTATTTTTTATATATGCATCATTTGATTTGCTTTTTTTTTTTTCTAGATTGCTATGGAATAGGGTTGCAGGACATTGGAGAAGACCAATGTGATTTGGTCATTTAGTAACTACAAATCAAATAAAATTTGGGTCATAAGTCAGGTCAGTATGATTTATAATTGTTAATAATGAACATAAGCATTGAGGTATTCCTCAATTGTTGTGACTCAATGAGATTATGCTTAGTCTAATTTTGATTGGTGATAGTGTGTGATAAGGAGGCTTAATTGGAGTTTTAATGTGAACCAAATTTTTATGAAGTTGTGTTTGTTTTGTCTAGTTTATTTTCCTTTCAATGAAAGAAAATTCAGAAAAAATATTCTGCAACTTGATCACCAAAATAACAGAAGTTCATAACTTTAGCATATAATTACTACTACTGATAATAAAAATCTTGCTTTGTGTTGTACAGACTTTGAATATCATGATAAATAAAGGTGTTTTGTTTTGTTAGTCTACATGATTGTTTACATTGTCTTGTTTATTTATTTGAATATTTTAATAAAGGGAATGGGAAGGCACTTAGAACTATAATAAACTTTTGTCTGACTCTCTTTTAGCTATAAGCACCATTTAGTATTAAATGATTTACCTCTACTTAGGATCAAAGAAAAGAAAATGGAAGCTCCTGATCATCGTAAATGGATGGATCGGAGGGTGAGTTCTGATCAAAGAACAGTTAGTGATGAATTTATGGCTGGGGTTCTTCAATTTCTTGAGTTTTCTCGTGAACATTGTCATAATTCCTCACATAGTTTAAGGTGTCCTTGTAAAAAGTGCAAGTGCTTGGTATTTCACTCAATTGATGAAGTCAAGGGACACTTGTGCATGAGGGGGTTTATGGTGATTACTATTATTGGACTAGTCATGGTGAACAGAGGCCTCTAGTTCCCCAGTTTATTATAGACAATTCGTACTATGGAAGTAATGAGATTAGGGAGGAATTCAATAATTATGAGCAAATGGTAATGGATGCTGCTGGCCCATATATTGGTAATCATATTGAGCAACAAGGGTTTGAGTTTGGAGAGAAAAGTGATCGAAGATCCTAATCCAAGTGCTAAGAAGTTTTTTGAAATGCTATCATCTGCACAAGCTCCTCTATATGAAGGTTGCAAGGAATACTCTGAGTTGTCAGCTTCGATAGAAGCTCTAAGCATCAAAAGTGACTTCAATCACTCTCAACTTGCTTTAACCGATGGGTGGATTTTATGGGAAAAACATTACCGGTTGGTAATCGAATGCCCAAGAACTTCTATCATGCAAAGAAATCAGTGGAGAAATTAGGGTTGGGTCATATAAAGATTGATTGTTGTCCAAATGGATGTATGATTTATCATTATCCTCCTGATAAGACCTCCAAAATTGTAAGTTTTGTGGCGAGAATCGCTATAAAACCATCACTAAAAGTGGTAAGCAAAGACAAATTCCTTTGAAAAAAATGTGGTATTTTCCACTCATCCCAAGACTACAAAGACTTTATTCTTCAATTCAAACAACAACTGAAATGAGATGGCATCGTGAGAATCAAAGGGAGTCGGGCTCTTTGTCTCATCCATCTGATGGAGAGGCTTGGAAACATTTTGACTCAACATATCCTGAATTTTCACAAGATCCCAGAAACGTGAGGCTAGGATTATGTGCGGATGGATTTGCTCCGTTTGACAAAACTGGTAGAATTTATTCATGTTGGTCTGTAATTATTACTCCTTACAATCTTCCTCCATGGATGTGCATGAAAAGAGAGTTCTTATTTCTTACTATTTTGATTCCCACCCTTCCAACCCTAAAAATAGAATTGATGTATACTTGCAGCCACTCATAGATGACTTGAAACTTTTGTGGAATACTGGTGTTATGACTTATGATGTTTCTTTGAAGCAAAATTTTGTCATGAAGGCTTGTTTAATGTGGACGATTAATGACTTCCCTGCATATGGGATGTTGTCAGGTTGGATTACAATGGGAAAACTTGCTTGTCCAATTTGCATGGAGCGTTCAAAAGCATTCACACTTCAACATAGTCGAAAGACATCATTTTTTGATTGTCATCGTCAATTTTTGCCACTTGATAATTGTTATAGAAAGAACAAGTCTGCGTTTCGAAAGAAAGTTGAGGAGAAATCAATACCACCATGTAGGTTAACTGGTGAAGAAGTATGGGAAAGGGTAAAAGACATACCTACAGTAACAGGATTATTAGAAAAAATCCTCAAGGGTATGGAGTTAATCATCATTGGACCAAACAAACCATCTTTTGGGAATTACCTTACTGGAAAACAAATCTTCTCCCTCATAATCTAGATGTCATGCACATTGAGAGAAATGTCTTTTTGAATATCTTATACACAGTGATGGATACTAAGGGCAAAACCAAAGACAATTTTAATGCTAGATTGGACTTAGCTCAATATTGTAGACGAGCAGAGTTAGAGCTACAAGATATTGGAGGTGGAAAATTGAAAAAGCCCAAAGCAAAATACACATTAACTAAGAAACAACGATTGGTTGTGTGTGAATGGGTTAGACAATTGAAGTTACCAGATGGGTATGCCTCCTCACTAGCTAGATGTGTTGATTTGAGGGAAGCAAAATTGTTTGGTATGAAAAGTCATGATTGTCACGTATTTATGCAACGTTTGCTACCGATAGCATTTAAGGCCTTACCCAAACCAATTTGGAATACACTTACTGAGTTCAGCCAATTCTTTAGAGAACTAACTTCACCATTGTTGAGAGAAGATAATTTACGGATCATGGAGCAGAATATTCCTATTATCTTGTGCAAACTGGAACAAATTTTTCCACCAAGTTTTTTTGATTCAATGGAACACCTTCCAATTCATTTGCCATATGAAGCAAGGGCTGGTGGTCCTGTGCAATATCGTTGGATGTATCCCTTTGAAAGGTTAGACCATATTTTTTCATTCTTTCTAATTAAATTTATGTACAATTCATAATACACAAATTTTCTAAGAATCAATTTATTAGGTTTATACGTACTCTAAAAGATAAGGTTACAAACAAAGCTTCAATTGAAGGTTCCATTTGTGAAGCTTATTTAGTGGAGGAGACTTCTACTTTTGCATCATATTACTATCCGCCAGATGTTCCTTGTAGGCGGACTAGAGTTCCACGAAATGATGATGATGGTGAAAATTGCTCAATTAATCCATCATTCTCCATCTTTAATTATCCCGGACGTTCTTCAGGAAAGTGCATATCTTGTTTCTTAGATGAAAGAGAAATGAAAGCCGCACACTTATATATTCTTCTAAATTGTCCTGAAGTAGAACCTTATTTAATGTAAGTTTTAGCTTTTAACTTGTTCTTCAAAATTTAAAAATTACAATTAAATCTGAATACATTTACTCTATATATGACCTTAATGCAGTATATATGAAAATATTCTTCGAGAACTCGGTTCAAATGATTCAGAAGTAGACAAACAAGTTTCAACAATGTTTCCCAAATGGTTTAAAGAACATGTATGTTTCCCAAACCAAGTTTCAACAAGTTTTTTATTAATTCATTATTTAGGTGAAATTAACTTATTCAATTATGTAATAGGTGTTTAATAACAATATTGAGGATGCCCTTCTGAAGAGTTTGGCATGGGGACCCACAAATGTAGTGAAAAAATGGCACACATATTTTTTAAATGGTTACAAATTCAATACAAAAGATCAAGATCAAGGGATGAGTGCAACAAATTGTGGTGTGTGTGTTCGAGGTAGCGGTAACGAGGGAATAGAAAATGATTTTTATGGAGTCTTAATTAACATAATTGAAGTGGAGTATGTCAGATGGCCTAAAAAATTTGTGGTTTTATTCAAATGTGATTGGTTTGATCCTAGTATAGGTAGAGGGATGAGGATAGATGATTATGGAAATGTTGAAGTTAAATCAAACAGGAAGTATAAGAAGTATGAGCCTTTTATTCTTGCTCAACAAGCTGAGCAAGTGTGCTATTCACACTTTCCCGAAGGATCTGATGGGTGGTTATTTGTCTTTAAAGTTCAAGCTAGAAATACTACTCAGACTTCATAAACTAAAAATTCTGAAATAGATGAGCCATATCAAGATCAATCAATTCCACAAGTGCCTATGGTAGTTTCAAACGATAATTTTGAACAAAACCTTGTTGATATAACTGGACCAGCAGAGGAAGTATTTGATTATTCTTTAAATCAATTTGAATCAGAATTAGATGAAGATGTTGAGGTAGAAGAAGCAGAAGAAGATGGAGAAGAAGAAGAGGAAAGTAATGAAGAAGAAGAAGAAAACGAAGAAGATAAAAATGAAGAATAAGAAGGAGGAGATGGACAAGATAAATGGATTAAATAAAATTGTGTTGTATTTATTATTGTTTCTTGTGATGTGTTTGTTACTTATTAATTATCATAACATTGAATATCATTTGTTTTCATATATTATGTATTACTTTTGTTACTAGAATTATTATTGTTTAGTTAAAGATAATTTACATTACTATATTGTGTTATTTATTTAATAGTATTTTATTTTTTAAATTAACTTTTAATGTTTCATTAGTGTTGTATAATTAGATGGCAGGTAGAGGTCGAGGTAGAGGTAGAGGTAAAGGTAAAGGAATAAGCACTTCTCAGTTATCACAACCCAATAGATCTCCTATACTCACTTCATCTCCTGATTCCCAAACTGGTCCTGCACTTATCTCATCTTCTACTAGTAATAATACTAGACCTACACATTCCTTATCTTCTGGTTCTCAAGAAAATTCTGAACAAATCTCATCTCCTCATTCTCAAACTAGACCTGCTGCCACCGCATCTTCAAATTCACAAAATGGTCAAACACCAAATCCATCTCCTCATTCTCAAACTAGACCTACTGCCACCCCATCTCCTAATTCACAAAATGGTCAAACACAAAATTCATCTCCTCATTCTCAGATTGGGACATGTAGAGACTTGCCAGGTAATCATTCTGCTAATATATCTATAGAAACACAAAGTGGGGTACAATCCTCTACACCAACAAATATCAGGTGGGGCGTGAAAGATGTTGATGGGCTTATTTGGATCAAACCTGATGGTCTTGAGTAAGCATTTCTTATTTTGAGATTTAATAGAGACACACATATATGCACACAAATACACTTATTAATTAATTCATTTATTTATATGCAGTTTTTACCCTTCTCCATCTCAAGTGACAAGAAGAATCACTAAGATCTTTAAAAAAAAATTTGAAGGGTCTTGGACAAGTTGCACAAAGGTGGATAAACTAGTACGTGATATGTGGTTTGCAGATTTTAGGGAAACCAACTTAAACTTCAGCACTATGTATAATTTAAATTTGTTTTACTTTACTTCTTGGTTTCATATAGATTTTCTATATACCTTTTGATTCATAAGTATGAGTATTGAAATGAAAGAATGAATGCCCTTGATCTCGTGACATGCATTTTTTTTTTATTTATATTATGAGCCACTTATGTATGCTAGTTTTGGTCTGATACACTAGAGTCACATCATATATGCACTTGATTAGGACATCTCTTGTTTTGTTTTTCTCCTTTTTTCTGATTTGAATACATTTATAAAAGGAATACATAGATAGTTATATAGAAATACACTATTAATATTAATATTTCTATTTTTTTTCTCAAAGTAGAGTATTTACAAGTGGTTGCCGGAGGACGAGAATGATATTAGAAAGAGCTTTGAGAGTAAAGGGTCATTGTCATTGAAGAATGCTTTCAATAAGTTGCGCGAAAATAAGGACAATGGCAATTGGCTTCATGCAGACCACCTTGAGCAACTAAAGATTCAATGGCAAAATCCTGAATGGAAAGAGAAGGCAAGGAAAAATCAAGAAAATCGACAGTCTAAAGAAGGACTTAATAAGCATAGCGGAGGATCTATATCCGCAAAAGAACATGCTAAGAGAATGGTTAGTTGCTTATGTCAAGTAATGGTTACTTTGTTATTTTGTTTTAGTTCTCACTCAATTGATAATTGTTTTTATACCTTCAGAGGGTAGAACTGAACAGAGAACCAAACTATTATGAATTGTATGAACGACTTCACAGACAAAAGGAAACCCAACTGAATTCTTCACAGAAGAACAAGCAAAGATTGGAGTAAGTATCACTTAATTAGCACTTAATTAGTTTGTAATTATATCTTTTCTCATAATTAATTTTTTACAGGAGGAGTATGTAAAGCGAATTGCAGAGCGAGAGTCCCAAATTGGTGAAGGTAGTAGTAGTCAGCAATGTGATAATGACATCTTCTTAGATGTTGTTGGAGGTGTAAACAAGAAAGGACGCATCTTTGATTTAGGATCACAGGGTTCTAAGATTGTAGCTTCATCCACTATATCTTCTACTCGTCAGGATGAAGTTACATCAGAGGAGGTAGCTACAATGAAGGCTACAATTCAAGCCTTACAAGATGAGCTTCAACAAAAAGACCAACAATGGGAGCAGAGGTTTATAAGTATGACACAACAATGGGAGCAAAGATTTGCAAATATGATACTTGGTCCTTCACAATTGAATCCTTCAGGACATACTGCCACATTAGAGAATGATCATGATGAAAATACTAATGGTGATGATAATGATGATTTCTAGACTTAGTTGAGCTTATACTGTGAACTTGGATTTTGATTGTTATAGTGACAATTTAGATTTTTTTTAAGTTTAAGTTGCTCGTATTTCCATGAACTATATATTATTGTTTACTAAGTTAATATTATTATAATAGAACTATGATTTGCAATTCATTTACTTTTTACAGGTTTATTTAGACTAAGATTGTAACTACTCTGAAAATGAAAGATTTTTACGAATATTAAATAGTAAAATAAATTGAGAAATTAAGGATGAAAAAATTAGTCTCTAAATAGAGACAAAAAATTTTCGTCTCTAAATAGTGATAGAAATTATTCGTCTCTGTTTGGTGACAAAAAAGTCTAATGTTAATTAGTGACGGATGTAATATGTCTCTAAGTGGAGACGAAAATGATTCGTCTCTAATAGGTGATCTAAGAGACACGTTTCTATTTGGAGACGAAATTCATCCGTCTCTATGTAGAGATGGAAATGTTCCATCACAAAATTAGAGACGACATATTCAAGATACTTGTTGGAGACAGAAATGATTAAGTCGCTATATAGAGACGTAATGGTGCTATTTAGAGACAAAATTATTCCGTCACTAATGATTTATCCTCTTCACAATGCGACCAAACCTGGTCACATATTAGAGACAGAACATTTACTGTTTGAGACAGAATACTGGCGTCTCTACTTTGTGACGGAAGATAAAATTCTGTCACTAACATTTAGCGACCCCGTTTTTAGTGACGGAATTATCTTTGTCTCCAAATCTGTCTCTAATTCATTTAGTGACGAAATTCTTAAACGTTTGTGACGCTTTTTTACCGTCTCTAAATCGAAAATTTCTAGTAGTGTATACAGTTGAGGATGGCTTAAAGGAATTGATTTGCACTTCTCATACTAACAAGATGCATCTACTTTTTGGTAGTCTATCCCTTAAGAACTCAAAGGTTAAGCGTGTTTGACCTGGGGCAATTCTGGGATGAGTGACCTTCTTGAAAGTTTTCTCAAAAAGTGTTCGAGTGAGGATAAAACACATTGGAAAGTCTCGTTTTGGTCAGGCGAAAGTCGTCAACGCCTTCAAGCAAGTGGATGTTACAAATGGTATCAGAGCCAAGTCTCTCCCATTACGGTGTGGTTCAAGGACGAACCAAGCGGAAGCTAGTGAGCATGTGACATCCCTAGAACTGGTGAGGGGGGAAGAGATCCTCGATGCACGAGGCACGGACAAGGAGCAGCTCCTGGTAGGCTTCTAAACAGAGGGATCTCGTGCACTGACAAGAGCAGGGAGTGATCGCGGGTGCACAAGGCATGAACAAGGAGCGACTCCTGGCATACTTCTAAGTGGGAGGGGCACATGAACGAGTCGAACTTACATCAGAATGAGAGAGATCTGAAGGCTTTATAGGTATAGGACTATACAATTGAGGATGACTTAAAGGAATTGCTTTGCACTACTCATACTAATAAGATTCATCAACTTTTTGGTAGCCTATCGCTTATGAACTCCAAGGTCAAGCATGCTTGACCTAGGGCTAATCTGGGATAGGTGACTTTTTGGGAAGTTTTCTCAAAAAGTGTGCGAGTGAGGACAAAACACACTGGAAAGTCTCCTATTGGTCAGGGGACAGTCGTCAACACCTTCAAGTTGTCAGGGAATGTTACACGAAACACTATATTTGTATGACTTTTTAGATAATGGGAAAGAGAAAATACTATAATGACTGACAAGACAACATATGATTGGATAGCTGTGTAAAAAAGTTATACACTAACAGTAGATGAAAGTTAAATTCTTTCAGTTTTTGAATTTTAAAATTTATCTAATTAGTTATTGATTTTTAATTATAAATTAAATTAACCACTAAAAATATAATAAATAAATTAAAACAATTCTTTTAAATATATAACTAATATTTATTCAATAACTTATTAAAATTTAATCAAGAGTCTATTAATCTCGTTTGTATAGCATGTGAAATGAGAAATATATGAGAAAATTTATAATAAATTATATATTTATAATTTATGAATAAAAAGAAAATTTGAAGATCAAGGACTTATTTCATGGTTTTGAAAACTTGACTGGACCGGACCGGACCGGTCAGACCACGACCCAACGTTAAATCCGGTTCGATTTTAGTCTAGAAACCGTGTTTGCGCTTGCTGGGGAAGAACTTCCGGTTAACCGGCCAACCGGCACAAAAATCGGTGACCAACAGCTCTGGGCGGCTAAATCTCTTAAAAAAAATCCCAAAACGACCCATATCTCTCCTTCGTGCTCCACTGCGTCGCGCCTCACCCATGCTAGCCACCTCATCCTTCGTGGGTGCTACCTCACAGAGGTCGTGGTGGCCGACTTTGATGGAGAGTGGTTGTGGTTCATAGAGGCGGTGGTGATGAGGTGATGGAGATAGTTGATTTTACGAGGAGAAAATTAATGAAAAAAAGAAAGCAAACAAGGAAATGCTTGCAGGTTGTGCGCAACTTTTGCAAGAATAAGAATTAGTTAAGAAAGAAAGAAGATATGGAGTCGAGTAGTGATGTCTTGGCATCTTAGGTCATTTTTTGTATAATTTTCTAATAATTGATCTTAGTTTTATTAGTATTTTGTTTTGTTTTAGATTAACTTAAATATTTTAGAGTTAATTTAAATTTTTAGTATTTTTATGTGTTATTTAATGTTTTTATTCTATTTTGTAGAAAAATTAGAGTTGTAATTTGTAATTTTTAAATGACCAGGAGCTTTGGCATTATACCAAGAAGAAAGCAGAAGGCGTTGTGCTCCATTTGCATGTGCCCTTGGACAAGGGTCATATGACCCTTTGAAGAAAAGCACACACAATGCACCAATTACATGCGCCCAGGAATAGCACTTGCGCTGAATCAAAGAAAAGCATGCTCAGGAAGGTCATGTGGCCCATTGAAAGAAGAATTCAAGCACGCGAATTCCTTGCCCTTCTAGGCCCCAAGAAAAATTCACTATGCACCTTGGAAAAGGGTCATATGACCCGTAGAAGTGACCATGCGCCCATTTGAAGATCACCGCGTGGTAGGCGCCCATCCGCGAGCCCAAGGAAGAGAAGCAGGCGCAAGGCGACAGCTGCATGCGCCCGAGAAGAAAAGCTCGCGCGTCCCGCGCCCGACGCCATGTTCCACACCAAACCCCGTGCCCCATTCCACGCCCCGCACCCTGCACTCAGAATCACCATTATTCAGATGCCCAAAGTGGGCGCCATGCGCCAAGTATCCAAGTCCAGCGCCCCGTGCAAATTTCTATTTTCTTTCTGTATATATTTAATTAGTTTTAGTGTGTTATTTTGTTCCAGATTTTAATTTTATTAGGATTAGGTTATTTCTTTTACTCTATAAATAGAGGGGTAGACTTTATCAGAGAATGATCAGATCACAATACATCATCAAAAGTAGGATTCTGAGATACACTCTAGAGGCATCAGGATTCAAATTTATTTATGGAGTTTGCTACTATTATGGGTAACTACTTCCATTGTTAGGGTGAGGGGGTGTATTTAATTTTGATGGATTAAGGATTAACTCTTGTAAACCTTTGATGATTGCCCTTTGAATTTAAGAAGTTATTCTCTTTTAATCAATTGTTCTTGAGTTTTGGAAAATTATCTTTTACAATTTATTTTAGATTTATGCATCAATTTGGGAAAATTAATGAGTGAACTAGCTCTAGCATAAATTCCATGAATGTTTAATGTCTAGGGATAGAATTAAATATTTGTGCGAACATTTAATCAGTGATTGTTCTTAATCTTTTCTATATAATAATTTGACCAAGGGATTGACTCTTTGTTAGACTAAGAAAAGTATTGAATTACCAAGGGATTGAAATTTGATAATTTAATAATCGTTCATTAATTTAATTTGCATGATTCAAAGGTAACAATTGAAAATTCTAATTCCATGAGATTAAAGAACCCCCAAGCCCTAACTCTTTTGCATTTGAATTCTCCTACTCGTGTCTTTGCTGTTAATTTTATATTTCAATTTATTCTATTTTAATTCCATTCAATCTTCATCAATCAATTTTTCTAACTAGAAATTTAATCAATAAAAGTTTTGCTCAATTCTTTAATCCTCGTGGGAATGATACCCACTTACCGTGGACTTTATTACTTGTATGATTTCGTGCACTTGTACGATTCGGTGCACTTGCCGAAGCCCTATCAAGTTTTTGGCGCCGTTGCCGGGGATTAATTGTGATTGACAATACGAGTAATTGGTTAAGTTTCTTGATAGTGAAGCTAGAGGCGTCGTTAATTCCTCTAACTCACAAATCAATTTAGAGTTTAAAGAGCAAAAGAGATATTGAATTAATTAACTATAGAGTATAGTTAGCTAACCCAAGTCGATTCTCAAGGGAGGCTTAAATATTTGATCTTAATATGTATAATATATGTAAATAAAGTTTGGGGATTATGTAAGATATTGTGTAACTATGTAATGTAAGATACTAACAAAATAAAAGAGGTCTTGGTGTTGAGTAGTGTATAAAACCACATTTTCCCTATCATGAACTTAAATAAACATTTTATCAAACACATGGGGTGCAATCTACACATGCATGAAAAATAAATAACTTAATAGATTCTAATCCAAACAAATTAAGCTAAATTAACCTAGACACATGCAAATCCAATTCTCAATCAAGAATAAGCCCAACTCTCCTAGTCATAGGCATAAGATATTCATCCATATCAAAAACCCAAAACCCCAAGAACACAAATTAATTCCCCAATCAAGAAATCAATTTGTGTCCAAGAGTGCAACCAAAACTTGCAAGCATTAATCCACACATACAAATTTTAATAGCATTCAACCAAGAAAATAGGGAGCAACCCAAAGAATTAAATAGCAAGCTTCAAGGGAAAATAGGTTCTAACACTATCTCAACACCAAGCACCAAAAGAACTACTCACACATGAAGAAGTTAGAAAATGAAATAAGAAGAGAAATTGATGGCAAGAAATAATAAGAACTGAAATTTAAATATCAATAAAAATGCAAGAGAGCAAATGTATCCAAAATCATCAAATGTGTAGAAAAGAAAATAAAAACCTAGAGAGAAGTTGGAGCTCCTCTCTCTAGAAAGCTAAAAGGGGAAAGATGACCTAATAGTGAATGAGAGAATGTTCTAAAAGTGCCCTCTTCTTACATTAGGTGAGACATTTATGATAGTTGATGTGAATTCTGTAGATGAAGAATATTTGGTTGTGCCAAATGTTCTTGACTCCTAAGATGATTCATGTGTGCAAAAGGTGATAAGTATTGATTTTACTGCTAAGAATTTAATTCAACTCTAAAATATTTAAATTACTCTAAAACAAAATAAAATACTAATTGAAGGTGTATTTGTGCATGAGAATGGGGAGTTGAATCGTGTTTGTTTTTAAAATTAAGTTCTTTAAAAACATTTATTAGAAGGTTGTTATACTCAGGAAGAAGAATTAAGAGTTAGCAGCGAAATGAGCCTTCGGAGAAGGTTAAGGTTCTGATATTTATACGGACTTCTGAGATGAACCCTTCTGAGGGAAGACCCTTCTGAGAAACTCTAGTAGGCAAGGTCTTCTGAGACAACTAAGTTTCTTCCTCAGAAACACACTTTCACCTTTCGCGTTTTTTGGACATCATTTTTGATATCTTTCACGCATTGTTTTCATCATTTAATCTTGAGATTACTCGTTGTTGTCTTGATCTTTCTCAAGGAATGCAATAAATTTATATCTTTCTGAGACACTTGAGCGCTGACAGAGCACCGGAGCGTCGTTATTTCCCCGGTACTCTAGAGCAATTTAGAAGAAGGGTTTGAAAAAGGGTTTGTTGCTGAATTAATCTCAATACGAGCTTGGTAGCAAGTAGTAAGACTGACTCAGGTCGTCTCTCAAGGAATCTGTGTGGCAATCGTTGATTCAAACATAGCAATAAATAAATAAAAAGGGGGGGTTTGAGTTTGGTTTGCAAGGAAATTAAATTGGGAAAAGTAAAGGCGATTAAAATAAAGAAATTAAGTGCAAGTGCAAAATAATTAAATTGGCATGAATTAAAAGTGACTCGAATGTAAAGAGAACAAGATTAAAAACTTGAATTGAAACGAACTTAGAAAGTAAAGAGATTGCTGAATAAAAAACTTTATATTAAAGAAAACGAGGGAGAGATTCAAGGTGAACTCTCCCTAAAAACAAGGTTTAATGTAAAAACAACAACTGAAAATAAGGAAGAGTAAAGACAGTGAATTAAAACGGGAGTTCAGAACAGTATGTAAAAACTAGGAATAAAGAGTGCCCTAAACAAAGACGGTGAATGGAGAACCGAGAGCTCTGGAAAAGTAAATCCTAAAATTATCAGAGTGTCAGCACCAGAGTGCATACAAGAGCCAGAGGACTGAAAACTAGATAGATAGACCTAAGCACAAAGGAACTATTTATAAAAATCCCAACTGCTGCTGTCTTGGGTTGCTGCGCGCTAGGTCTTCTCGCACACGACCGCCTGGGCGGTGGGTCAAAATTCAGAGCGTCCAGATGTGGATGTTGCGCGCGCATGACTGCCTGGGCGATCCGTTCTCCGCCTGGGCAGTTGGTGCGCTGCTGTGGGCAGTGAGTCAGCTTTCTTTGGTTTCCAGACGCAATTTCCAATATATCTTATGATTACCTGTTCCTGAGAAGCCACAATACTAACAAAAACATATCAAACGCACCAGTGGCAACAATTAGAGTAATTAATACGCAAAATGGTACTAATACTTGAAACGGCAATGCAAATCAAATATTGCGTAAGAACCCAATTTAAGCATGATTGAGAGCATACAATTACTCAAGTTATGAGTAGAAATTAGCATGAAAATACGGTTTATCAAACCTCCCCACTCTTGAACAATTGCATGTCCTCATGCAACATAGAACCAAGCAACAGATGCAGGATTCCAGCACAGTAGACAAACAAGATAGCAAAGAGGAAAACAGAGCTAGAGCTTACAGACATGGTTAGCAACAGACAATGGCAGTAGTAAACTAGTAAGATAATACAAGTTTCCAATTAACATCCACAAACATGTTGGCAATTTCATCAAAAGCAAGTAATGAGCAGGAGAATCAGGTATGAATGCATGGTCAGAAAGATGCTAAGCCTCACAAGGATATAATTCACTCAATAACACTCAGGTGTATAGGCTAGTCCCTAGAACACACAACACTAACACTCTTCCTCAGACTTGCCAAAGATGAGAATAGCCTCTCAATTCAAACTTGATGCATTAAGAAACATGCCACAAGGTTGTAATGGGGCCAAGGTACAGGTAGAGAAATATGGGAGTGTGGACTGAAGTGGAAATTAAGATCTCATGGTTCGCCTAGTCTAGAAAATAATATATTACATAAGCACAAGGACTGAGAACCAAACATTATATGCCACAAAACTCATTCTTAGCATTAGTGGCTCCAACTATATACAAGGAGCTATAAAAACAACTTTATTTATTTATTTATATATATATATATATATATATATATTTTAGATAAAAGGCAACTCAAAGTACAAAATCTGAAAAAGTCTTTTATATTTCTTTTTTTTATATATATATATATATATATATATATATATATATTTTGTATATATATATATAGGAAATAAGATAACATAAGCTTTTATTTTCTTTCCTACCAAATACCCAAGCATTATACACAAACCTTTCACCCCCACCAGTTACCCAATTTCTTCCTTTACAAGCATGTAAGTACCCCCAATATCCCAATCAAGCATCATAACCCCCAAATAGTATACAAAACAAACCATGTTCACTTAACCTCCACAGGGTAATCATTGTTTTTCACTTTTTGGCTTGTAATGTGGCTAATATGAACAAAGGGGAATAAGGCTCAAATTGGCTAAACAAGGGTAATTACAAGGGTAGGTCTATATGGCAGTGGGCTGAACAAGAAAATGCATGAGTCTGTCATCTACATCAAGTACAAAAGAGTTGGCTATTTGGCAAGTCTAGGATCGGTGTACCTGTGTGTGTGTGCAAAAATAATAGTGTTGTTGAAGGCTCAAAACTAAGGGTACACAAGCATCATACATGCATCCAACCTAATTCAAATTGCTCACAATCTAAGAACATATACAACACAATTGCCAACATTCAACAATTTCAATCAAAACATAGGAAACAAGTATCAACTAACAGTTTACCATCAAAACAGAACCAAAACTACCAGCTAACCAGTCAAGAGTAATCAAAAATCAAAATATTAACTAAATATTAACAACCTAAAAGAGAAAATAAAAACTAATAAGAAAAAAATAAAAAGAAAAGAAGGGAAAAGAAAGTGTTACCCCTCCCCACACTTAGGATTGTCACTGTCCTTAGTGACACAATGATGCACGGTGGAAAGTGGTATGCACACCCGGAGTCTTCAGGTCCAACTGACTCCTCCACATCTTCATAACTACATTAAGCAAGCAGGCATGGTTCCCAGCAGAGATACTGCCTACCGCTAGGGCGGTAGAGTGCTCTGCCAGGGCGGTCGGTTCGTGCAGATCTGAACTAAGTTCAAAACAGAACATCCCTTTGTGCATTGAGTCATATGTTCACACTCAATAATGCAGACAATAAAAAGAAAATAGTTCAATTAAAAAGAAAAATAAAAATAAAAAGAAAATTAGAAATTAAAAAGAAGAGAAAACAGTGGGTTGTCTCCCACCAAGCACTTTGGTTTAACGTCCCTAAGTTGGACGTGTAGAAGCTCCTTTAGGGTGGCTTATGCTTGAATTGATCTAGGAACCTCCACCATAGCAGCTTTTTCACATCACCACCTGGATCCCATAAGAAGTGAATCACCCCACAGAAAGTGATCATCTTCCTATGTCTGAACCCATGAGTTTTGGCCCCTAAATTTCTCCTTGGGGCACAGCATCCACCCCTGCAAAAATCATCCCTAAACTGAAAATTTTCAAGTGAGGAGGGATGAAAATCCTCACAAGAAGGGTTAGAAACAGAAAAATTAAAATTAATTAGTACCCAACAATTCCCAATTCGAGACGATACCGACTCCCTACAAATAGCAAGGAGCTGAAAGTCAGTCTCGAGGCAAAAATACTCATGGGTCCCAAGAATGGACAGAGGAACTTTGCATGATGGCTTTGAAACAACTGGGGAAGATGGGGTGAAACCTATAACTTCTGCCTCGCATGTTTCGTCAATCCCTCCTAGTGAAATAGTCTCTACAGCGACTCCCTCACAAAGGGGACTCTCATCCACATGCAAAGTATCCATCAAGGTACCAAGTGAGGGTAGAGGATCTTCATAGACTACTTCCACATCCGAATCCTCTTCAACCCGCCTAGTTGGTTCGTCCACCATTGGTTTCAAGGTCTCCCAATCTAGTTGCTCAATAACATGACTCTCTTCAACAATTGGTACCTCCAGCTCCTCAGGTGAGAGTGGTTCTGGTGGTGGTTAAGGTGGTAGTGATGGAGGAGGTGGTAATGGTGAGGTAGCCTGAGTTTTCAATAGTCGAATTGCTTCTCCCAAGTAAGCAAGTTCTTCGAGGAGTAGTTTCATCATGGACTTGTCCTCCTCATTGCAAGGAGGGGATGATGCAAGGGATTGAGAGGGTTGTGTTGGGTAGAAAGGGTCAAGGGTTGGTTGTTCGGGGTATTCGATTGGGTATGTGTAAGGGTCAGGTTCTTGGTATGTGTAAGGGTCATAATGTGGTTGAGGTTCATAATACTGGTGTGGTGGTGGTGGTTCTTGGTATGGATAAGGATTAGGTTCTTGGTATGGATAAGGATCAGGTTCTTGGTATGGATAAGGATTGGGTTCTTGGTATGGGTAAGGATTAGGTTCTTAGTATGGATAAGGATTGGGTTCTTGGTATGGATAAGGATGTATGGGTAAGGGTTAGGTTCTTGGTATGGATAAAGATTAGACTCTTGGTATGGGTAAGGATTAGGCTCTTGGTATGGGTAAGGGTCAGGTTCTTGGTACGGGTAAGGGTTAGGTTCTTGGTATGGATAAGGATTAGGTTCTTGGTATGGGTAAGGATTGGGTTCTTGGTACGGGTAAGGGTCAAGATGATTTTTCCAAGAGGGATTATAGGTGTTACCATATGAAGCATTCCCTTGATTGGGGAAATTTGTGACTGCCACTGTAGGGTATTCCTCATCCTCAAGTAACAGAGGACAATTATCCGTGACGTGGTTTTCTGCACAAATCCCACATACCTGCTGAATTTCCGACAACTGTTGGCTGAGAGTTAATTCCTTGATGGCATTTGCCATCTCTATCAACTGTTTTGCCAAAGTCCCTTGCTCAAAGGAACCAAATTCATCCGCCCCTTGATACGCGTATGGTGGTGGTGGTTCTTGCATCCCATATCCTGATTGACAACCTACAAAACCATGAGAATTGAATTCTTGGGAGCCAAAGTAGAGGTTAGTGTTCATGTTAGTTTAGAAAAGAAAAGAAATTTTTTTTTTAATTTATTATTATTATTATTATTATTTTCGAACTGACCGCTTGAGCGGTTGTCTAGCCGCTTGGGCGGTTGGCTCGGGAAGGAAATAAATAAAAAGAAAGTTGCAGAAAATAAAAATAAAAGAAAAACAAAATCTTTTTGGACATTTTTTTTTTTGAAAGAAGAAAAACAATACTAGGATTAAATCAAAAGTTGCCTAGATTCCCCGGCAACGGCGCCAAAATTGACAGAGCACCGGAACGTCGTTATTTCCCCGGTACTCTAGAGCAATTTAGAATAAGGGTTTGAAAAAGGGTTTGTTGCTGAATTAATCTCAATACGAGCTTGGTAGCAAGTAGTAAGACTGACTCAGATCGTCTCTCAAGGAATCTGTGTGGCAATTGTTGATTCAAACATAGCAATAAATAAATAAAAAGGGGGGGTTTTGAGTTTGGTTTGCAAGGAAATTAAATTGGGAAAAGTAAATGCGATTAAAATAAAGAAATTAAGTGCAAGTGCAAAATAAGTAAATTGGCATGAATTAAAAGTGACTCGAATGTAAAGAGAACATGATTAAAAACTTGAATTGAAACGAACTTAGAAAGTAAAGAGATTGCTGAATAAAAACTTTATATTAAAGAAAACGAGGGAGAGATTCAAGGTGAACTCTCCCTAAAAACAAGGTTTAATGTAAAAACAACAACTGAAAATAAGTAAGAGTAAAGACAGTGAATTAAAACGGGAGTTCAGAACAGTATGTAAAAACTAGGAATAAATAGTGCCCAAAACAAAGACGGTGAACGGAGAACCGAGAGCTCTAGAAAAGTAAATCCTAAAATTATCAGAGTGTCAGCACCAGAGTGCATACAAGAGCCAGAGGACTGAAAACTAGATAGATAGACCTAAGCACAAAGGAACTATTTATAAAAATCCCAACTGCTGCTGTCTTGGGCTGCTGCGCGCTAGGTCTTCTCGCACACGACCGCCTGGGCGGTCGTCACCACCGCCTGGGCGGTGGGTCAAAATTCAGAGCGTCCAGATGTGGAAGTTGCGCGCGCATGACTGCCTGGGCGATCCGTTCTCCGCCTAGGCGGTTGGTGCGCTGCTGTGGGTAGTGAGTCAGATTTCTTTGGTTTCCAGACGCAATTTCCAATATATCTTATGATTACCTGTTCCTGAGAAGCCACAATACTAACAAAAACATATCAAACGCACCAGTGACAACAATTAGAGTAATTAATACGCAAAATGGTACTAATACTCGAAACGGTAATGCAAATCAAATATTGCGTAAGAACCCAATTTAAGCATGATTGAGAGCATACAATTACTCAAGTTATGAGGAGAAATTAGCATGAAAATACGGTTTATCAAGTCCCCCCCCTAACACAAAGTCTGGCTCTTACCCTCTCCAAGAGATCTGCAGTAGGTTGGCGGCGGAGCTGAGTGAACTCATCATCATCCTGCCACGTTCTGCGAGTGGGCAGAGGAATGCACAAGATCTCTGCTATGGCTTCTAGGGACACCGGGACCTGTTCACCGCGGAGATGGACATGAGTTGCTCCTATGGTGTGGTAGTTCGCATAGAACTCCCTCACCAGAGTCCAGTTGGCTTCCTTTGGCTCAGCGAGCAGGAAGTTCCACCGACGCGTCTGAATCTCTTCCACCACAGCTCTAATAGACTGATTTGAGCCCCCGTAGCAGAGGTGGTGCTCGTGGAGGATGGAACGCTTTTGGAAATCTTCATAGTAGCGCTCCTCAGCCACCAAGCAGTCAAAGAAGTAATTGTCAGAAGCTTCTACCTCGCGGAAGTCTCGGGAGGACTCTCCTTGAGTTTGTTGTGACCGGCGGGATCTTTTGGGTGCCATCGATATGCAAAAAAAGTACGAACAACAACACAGATACACAGGGGCAGTAAATGGTTAGGCGTCAGTAGCAACAACATAAAAGAAAAAACTCAGAATTCTGATGATGCAGTGCAGTCGCGGCACGACTGCCTGGGCGGTCGTCACAACCGCCTGGGCGGTGCGAGGCGACCAGGCAGCGTGCAGCGGCGTGAAACAGTGATTCCGCCATTTTTGCACCATCCAAGCTTTTCAAAACACCAAGAAACATGACATAACCGGTCCAGGAAGGGATAAACACCAACAATCCACAACTAATCTCAATATTCAACTCAAATCTAAACAAAAAGGGGAGAAAAACGGGATTTAATGACAAAACTACATACAAGCTTACTTGAGAGGTGCAAAAATGGAGGTGAGGGGGCTGGACAGCGACGGACAGCGGCGGACGGCGGCGAACGGCGGCGGCACTTCTCTTAGCTCTGCTAGGGTTTGAGTAAGAGAGGGGAGAGTGATGGAATGCTCCCAAATGCCGCTCGGCCCCCGCTTTAAGTTTCAGAGCGGTCGAACCGCTGGGGCGGTCGAGGGGCCGCTGGGGCGCTAAGTGCGAAACGCAGCGTTTTGGCTGTCGCGACCGCCTAGGCGGTCTGCTTGCGCTGATCGATTGCAGTTTTCTCCCTCACCACTATACTTGCTCTCTTCTACTCACAAATATGCTTTTTAGTTCACAGTGAAGCTTGTATGCAAAATAAAAATAAAAAATAAGAGTAGAAAAATAAAACTAAAGATAAAACAAACGAAACAAACGAAACAAAGAAATATCAGTGGGTTGTCTCCCACCAAGCACTTTGATTTAACGTCCCTAAGTTGGACGTGTGGCCACCTAATTGGGTGGCTTCACTCCCTCAAAAAGGAGGACTTCAGTCTGATTTATTTCTCTGTTGGGGCTTTGATGGAACACTTTCAGTCGGTGTCCATTGACCTTGGAGGTGAAGTTGTTTGTTTTGCATTGTATCTCAATCATCCCAAAAGGGTAGACCTTCTTCACCACATAGGGTCCTTCCCACCTTGATTTCAGCTTTCCGGCCATGAGTTGGAGTCTGGAGTTGTAAAGGAGCACTTCCTGACCCTCATGAAATTCTATTCTCAGAATGAGTTGGTCATGGAAGGCCTTAGTTTTCTCTTTGTAGATCTTTGAGCTCTCATAGGCATCCCTCCTGAGTTCATCAAGTTCCTGCAGCTGTAATTTCCTCTCTTTACCGGCATTCCCTAGGTCCATGTTACATTGCTTAACTGCCCAGTATGCACGGTGTTCAATTTCCACCGGCAAATGACATGATTTTCCAAATACCAACCGAAAGGGACTCATCCCAATCGGGGTTTTATAAGCAGTGCGGTAAGCCCATAGAGCATCAGACAACTTAGCACTCCAATCTTTTCTTGAGGGTCCAACCATTTTTTCTAAAATCTTTTTAATTTCTCGATTGGACACCTCAGCCTGCCCGTTAGTTTGAGGATGATAAGGTGTTGCCACCTTATGAACAACCCCATACCTGCGGAGCAAGGCATCAAAAGTTTTGTTACAGAAATGAGTGCCTTGGTCAATGATGATAACCTTAGGAATGCCAAATCTAGAGATTATGTTACTCTTTACAAAGTTACAAACCACAGCAGAGTCATTAGTACGAGTGGGGATTGCCTCAACCCACTTAGACACATAATCAACAGCCAAAAGAATATAATTTAAACCAGCAGAAGTAGGGAAATGTCCCATGAAGTCAATACCCCAAACATAAAAAATTTCACAAAATAGTAATGGTTGTTGGGACATTTCATTCCTCCTAGAATTCTTTCCCATCTTTTGACACCTAGCACAGGACTTGCAGTATTCATAACAATCTTTGAAAATAGATGGCCAAAATAGACCGCACTCAAGAATTTTACGACCAGTGCGCTGCGGTCCAAAATGGCCACCACAAGCCTATGCATGGCAAAAGTCAAGTATGGAGTGGTGCTCATGGTCAGGAACGCACCTGCGAATAATTTGATCAGCACAAAACCTCCACAAATAGGGGTCATCCCACACATAATATTTTGCATCTGAAATAATTTTGTCCCTCTGGGCCTTTGAAAAATATGTGGGGACGGTTTTGGCAACCAAATAATTCGCAATGTCTGCGAACCAAGGCATAGAAGTCTGCACACTCATGATTCGTTCGTCTGGGAACTGATCATCCAGCGGAATTGGGTCATTTGGAATGTGCTCAACTCTGCTCAGATGGTCAGCTACCAGATTGTGGCAACCACTCCTGTCTTTTATATCCAAATCAAACTCTTGCAAGAGCAACATCCACCTGAGAAGGCGGGGCTTTGCATCTGGTTTTTTTAACAAGTACTTTAGAGCTGCATGGTCTGTGTACACCACCACATGAGAGCCAAGGAGATAAGATCTAAATTTTTCAAGAGCAAAAACAATTGCCAAAAGCTCCTTCTAAGTGGTGGTATAGTTAGCCTGAGCAGAATCTAAAGTACGAGAAGCATAAGAAATTACAAATGATTCCTTACCTTCGCGCTGAGTTAGCGCGGTACCCACAGCATAGTTAGACGCATCACACATGATCTCAAAGGGGAGGTCCCACTTTGGAGGTTTCACGATCGGTGCGGAGATTAGTTTGGTTTTTAGCAGCTCAAATGCCTCTTGGCAGTCCTTATTGAAGTCAAATTCAGTATCTTTCTGCAGCAGGTCGGTCAGCGGCTTTGCAATTTTGCTGAAATCCTTTATGAAACGCCTGTAAAAACCTGCATGACCCAGAAAAGAGCGAATTTCCCGTACAGAGACGGGGTGAGGTAGAGAGGAAATTACTTCGACTTTTGCATGATCAACTGCAATACCTTCTTTAGAGACAATGTGTCCCAGGACCACCCCTTTATCAACCGTAAAGTGACATTTTTCAAAATTTAACACTAGGTTGGTCCTGATACACTGTTTTAGAACAAGGGACAGGTGTTGCAAGCAAGAGTCAAAGGAATCTCCATACACAGTGAAATCATCCATGAACACTTCTAAAAATTCACCAATAAAGTCAGAGAAGATGCTCATCATACACCTTTGGAAAGTACCAGGAGCATTGCATAACCCAAATGGCATCCTACGATAGGCATAGGTACCAAAGGGGCAAGTGAAAGTAGTTTTCTCCTGGTCCTCCGGTGCTATTTGTATTTGAAAATACCCAGAGAACCCATCAAGGAAGCAGTAGTGTGACTGACCCGCAAGTTTTTCAAGCATTTGATCAACGAACGGCAAAGGAAAGTGATCCTTGCGCGTTACCTCATTCAGTTTGCGATAGTCAATACACACCCGCCACAAATTCTGGATTCTAGTGGGTATGAGTTCATTTCTCTCATTCTTGATGACAGTGATTCCAGACTTTTTAGGAACAACTTGCACGGGGCTCACCCATTCACTATCAGAGATAGGATAGATGATCCCGGCCTGAAGGAGTTTTGAAATCTCTTTCTTCACCACATCAAGAATGAGAGGATTAGTTCTCCTCTGAGGTTTCCTTATGACTTTAGCACCTTCCTCTAGAAAAATTCTATGAGTGCAAATGGAAGAGCTAATGCCAACCAAATCCGATAATTCCCAACCAATGGCCTTTTTATTTGTTTTCAAAACTTCCAAAAGCTTATTTTCATTTTCAACAGACAGACCATTGGCTATGATTACCGGAAAGGTGTTTCCCTCCCCCAAGTAAGCATATTTCAAGTGAGAGGGAAGAATTTTCAATGCAGAGTTCGCCGCGACCGCCGGGGCGGACTTCACTTCCGCTTGGGCGGTGGACGTCTCCGCTGGGGCGGAGGTCGCCACTGCTGGAGCGGTCAAGACCGCTGAGGCGGTCGAAACCACTGTCAGAGCGGTTTTTTCGGCGTCAGAAACAGAAAAAGACGCAAATGATGTTGTTTCCATGGGTTTTTCACAAATTTGCTCAATTGGAGGGGTATTTTCACTGTCAGAAACAAGGGATTGATCCCCAAAGAGTTCAAAATCGTCCCCCTCGCACAACTGGCATAACAAATCAAGTTTTTCATACCCATTACTCACAACATCACTGCTTTTATTTTTAAAATTTTTATTGCCAAGCTCAAGAAGCCAATGACCCACCTCATCGTCAACCAATTCATCAATAATGTCAAGAGAAAAAATAGCATGAGTGTCAGATGGGTGTTTCATTGCACTTCTCAAGCAGAACCTTGCCTTAATATCCCCACACTCTATATCCAAAGTTCCGGCGAACACATCAACCTTGGCTTTTGCAGTTTTTAAGAAAGGACGACCAAGGATGAGTGTTTGTTGGTCTAGAGGAATAGAGGCATCTGTATCTAGCACATAAAAATCTACGGGGAATATTAAATCATTTACCTTAACTAGGACATCTTCCAGCAGTCCCTCTGGTTTTTGCACACTCCTGTTGGCAAATTGAAGGAGGAGTCCTGTAGGCTTGAGTTCCCCGAAGTTCAGAGCTTGGTAAATTGCCTTTGGCATGACATTAATGGCAGCTCCCAGGTCAGCCAAGGCATCCTTGATAATCAGCTCCCCAATAAGACACGGAATAGAGAAAGAACCCGGGTCTTGGAATTTTTTAGGAAGAGCAGGGGTTAGAGTAGCAGCATTTACTTGAACCTTTTCCCCCTTTGTTCTTCTCTTTTGAGTGCACAACTCTTTGAGAAACTTGGCATATTTTGGCACTTGCTTTATAGCTTCTAGGAGAGGAATATTTACCTCAACCTTTTTGAATGTCTCCAAGACCTCTTCGTCTATCCCTGTCTTTTTCTTTCCCCTTGTAACAGCTTGGGGGAAAGGTAATTTTGGTAGTGGTGCAGTTGGCTCAGCTCCTTTTTCTTCCACAGTCACCTTCTCTTTACCCTTTTGTGAGGTTTTCACCTGTATCTCCTCCTCTGTTTGCTCCTCCCCATGTACCTGTGTTTCCTCCTCAGGTGTTATGACTTTGGGTTTCACACTAGGTTTAGGGGCCTCAACTGTAGGAAGTACCGTCCCTGACCTCAGAGCTATGGCACTCACATTCCCCTTGGGATTTGGAACTGTTTGGGAAGGAATGTGATTGCTATTATTTAGGGAAGCGTTACGCTCCTCCATTAGTGTAGTGACGTCCTTCCTCATCTCCATCATCAATTTCATAAGTTGTTGAATGTCTGACTCAGATGAAGTTGGAGTTGGTTGAGGTGGGGTGTATTGAGGTGGTTTGGGAGGTGGAGGTGTATGGTTTTGTGCTCTCTGATGAGGGGGTTGATATTTCTGTTGACTGGGAAAAGGAGGTGTGTTTTAGGGTTGGTATTGTGGTGGTGGTTGCTGAGCTTGGTTTTGGTGTAGTGGTTGGCTTTGGTTACCCCACCTAAAATTTGGGTGATTTTTCCAGGAAGGGTTATAGGTGTTACCAAATTGAGGATGAGTCCCTTGATTGGGAAAGTTTGTGGCTGCCACTGTTGCATATTCCTCGTTCAGTTGAGGGCACACATCTGTGGGGTGATCACTAGCACAAATCCCGCATACCTGGACTACTGGTGGAGGTGTTGGAGTGGAAGTAGATGCTACCACCTTCTGTTGACTTATCAGAGCAAGTTCTTTAATAGCAGTTGTCATCTCTGCCAATTGCTTCTCCAATGATTTCTGATCATAAGAGCCAACTTCATGTACCCCTCTTCCATTGGGAGTATCACGGGTTCCGAACTGCTGATTGTTGGAAGCTATGGTTTTTATCAGCTCCATAGCCTCTGCCAGAGTCTTGTTCATCAATGCTCCCCCACTTGAGCAGTCAATAGTACGCCTATCTGCAATGCACAACCCCTCATAGAAGAATTGGATGAGGTTGGCGTCAGATATCTGATGAGAAGGGCAGCTTGAGACCAATCTATTGAAACGCTCCCAATATTCATAGAGTGTTTCCCCTTATAGCTGTTGTATGCTGCAGATGGCTTTCCTAATTGCTCCCGCTCTTGAAGCAGGGAAGTACTTTTCCAGAAACTTCCTTTTGAGATCATTCCATGAGTTCACCGCCCCATTGGGTAGATTCATGAGCCATGTTTTAGCTGCACCCTCCAAAGAGAAGGTGAAGGCACGGAGTTTAACAGCATCAACACCAGCCCTGTGTGGCCCTAGTGTATCACACACATAATGAAATTCTTTTAGATGTTGGTGGGGGTCCTCACCGGAAAGCCCATGGAATTTTGGGAGCCGATGGAAGAGTGCCCCTTTTATTTCAAAATCCCCATCCACCTCTGGGTATATGATGCCCAAGGGTGGTTGATTCAGATCAGGAGCAATGAGCTCCCTCAGAGTAAGATTTCTCCGTGGGTGTATCGGTGGGTGTTGCAAAAACACTCTCAGGAAACACACGGGTATGACCACTAACCTCCGCACTACGGGAACGAGTATGAAAAGAATTACCTACGTCCTCGTCTTCCCGCCTCGCTCGTCTCAAACCCCGTAAGGTTCTTTCGATTTCAGGGTCGAAAGGGAATAGAGAGCTATCGGGTTGCGAACGAGTCATCCATAGGATTCATAAGAAAGAAGGAAGAAGAAGAAAAATAAAACTTTGAAACGCGTCGACCGCTGGGGCGGTATACCTACCGCTGGGGCGGTCGGTGCGAAAGAAAAAAAAAAGTTTAAAGAAGATGAATTTTTTTTTTTTGAAAGAAGAAAAACAATACTAGGATTAAATCAAAAATTGCCTAGATTCCCTAGCAACGGCGCCAAAATTGACAGAGCACCGGAGCGTCGTTATTTCCCCGGTACTCTAGAGCAATTTAGAAGAAGGGTTTTGAAAAGGGTTTGTTGCTGAATTAATCTCAATACGAGCTTGGTAGCAAGTAGTAAGACTGACTCAGGTTGTCTCTCAAGGAATCTGTGTGGCAATTGTTGACTCAAACTTATCAATAAGTAAAAAGGGGGGTTTTGAGTTTGGTTTGCAAGGAAATTAAATTGGGAAAAGTAAAGCCGATTAAAATAAAGAAATTAAGTGCAAGTGCAAAATAAGTAAATTGGCATGAATTAAAAGTGACTCGAATGTAAAGAGAACAGGATTAAAAACTTGAATTGAAACGAACTTAGAAAGTAAAGAGATTGCTGAATAAAAACTTTATATTAAAGAAAACGAGGGAGAGATTCAAGGTGAACTCTCCCTAAAAACAAGGTTTAATGTAAAAACAACAACTAAAAATAAGGAAGAGTAAAGACAATGAATTAAAACGGGAGTTCAGAACAGTATGTAAAAACTAGGAATAAAGAGTGCCCAAAACAAGGACGGTGAACGGAGAACCGAGAGCTCTGGAAAAGTAAATCCTAAAATTATCAGAGTGTCAGCACCAGAGTGCATACAAGAGCCAGAGGACTAAAAACCAAACATTATATGCCACAAAACTCATTCTTAGCATTAGTGGCTCCAACTATATACAAGGAGCTATAAAAACAACTTTATTTATTTATTTATATATATATATATATATTTTTCTAAGATAAAAGGCAACTCAAAGTACAAAATCTGAAAAAGTCTTTTATATTTCTTTTTTATATATATATATATATATTTGTATATATATATATAGAAAATAAGATAACATAAGCTTTTATTTTCTTTCCTACCAAATACCCAAGCATTATACACAAACCTTTCACCCCCACCAATTACCCAATTTCTTCCTTTACAAGCATGTAAGTACCCCCAATATCCCAATCAAGCATCATAACCCCCAAATAGTAGACAAAACAAACCATGTTCACTTAACCTCCACAGGGTAATCATTGTTTTTCACTTTTTGGCTTGTAATGTGGCTAATATGAACAAAGGGGAATAAGGCTCAAATTGGCTAAACAAGGGTAATTACAAGGGTAGGTCTATATGGCAGTGGGCTGAACAAGAAAATGCATGAGTCTATCATCTACATCAAGTACAGAAGAGTTGGCTATTTGGCAAGTCTAGGATCAGTGTACCTGTGTGTGTGTGCAAAAATAATAGTGTTGTTGAAGGCTCAAAACTAAGGGTACACAAGCATCATACATGCACCCAACCAAATTCAGATTGCTCACAAACTACCACAATTGCCAACAGTTCAAAATTTTGATTAAAACACAGGAAACCAGTATCAACTACCTAGTTCACCATCAAAACAAAACCAGTACTAGCAGCTAATCAGTCTCAGCAGATAGGAAATACTAACTAATAAAGAGTATCAACTAATGAGAAAATAGAGAAAAACGAAACAAACTAAAACAAGAGTTAAGAAGAAGGAAAGAAAGTGTTACCCCTCCCCACACTTGGGTTTGTCACTGTCCTCAGTGGCATAGTCAGGCTCCATGAAGAGTGATACGCACACCCTGAGTTCTCAGATCCAACCAACTCAGGTGTGCCCCTTCGACCTGCTGCTGCAGGCTACTCATCCTCATCATCATCGTCAAAGCGGTGCTGCGGGTTAAGCATCAGAGCCCGCATCTGCCGGATGGTCTCTCTCTAGGATGCTCGTAACTGCCCTGTGAGCTCGCCTTGCATCCGCTCAAACCTGGTATCCATGTGGGTCATCAGAGTAGTGCAGATAACATCGAATGAAGAAGGGTCAGGGCCGTCAGCACGTGGGTCAGCAATATCAGGGACCTCACGGGCAGCTGCGGCGGCGGCTGCGCGCTCCCTAGCTCTTCGCTCTGTGGTATCTCGCTGAACCAAACCAGTGACTCCCACTTTTGGCATGTCTCCCTGCCAATCATCAGTATCTTCTTCTAGCACCCCTGCCCGCTCAGCCATGGTGGAGATCAAAGCAGGGTAGGGGAGGCTACGGAAGCGAGCACCGTCATGCACCTTACTCATGGCAGTGTATATAATCTTTGGCACATTTATCCATGAGTTCCCAAAAATCAGGTAGACAAGAATGGCATCATCAATACTGATATCTGAATGGTGAGAGTTAGGTCGTATGTGACTGAAAACGGCCCGGGTCCAAGCTCTGCTCTCTAGAGTGATGTGCTTTGAGTGGAGATGGGTTGGCAGACCATTTGCATTTCTGTGCCAGTCCCCCCCCTCAACACAAAGTCTGGCTCTTACCCTCTCCAAGAGATCTGCAGTAGGTTGGCGGCGGAGCTGAGTGAACTCATCATCATCCTGCCACGTTCTGCGAGTGGGCAGAGGAATGCACAAGATCTCTGCTATGGCTTCTGGGGACACCGGGACCTGTTCACCGCGGAGATGGACATGAGTTGCTCATATGGTGTGGTAGTTCGCATAGAACTCCCTCACCAGAGTCCAGTTGGCTTCCTTTGGCTCAGCGAACAGGAAGTTCCACCGACGCGTCTGAATCTCTTCCACCACAGCTCTAATAGACTGATTTGAGCCCCCGTAGCAAAGGTGGTGCTCGTGGAGGATGGAACGCTTTTGGAAATCTTCATAGTAGCGCTCCTCAGCCACCAAGCAGTCAAAGAAGTAACTGTCAGAAGCTTCTACCTCGCGGAAGTCTCGGGAGGACTCTCCTTGAGTTTGTTGTGACCGACGGGATCTTTTGGGTGCCATCGATCTGCAAAAAAAGTACGAACAACAACACAGATACACAGGGGCAGTAAATGGTTAGGCGTCGGTAGCAACAACATAAAAGAAAAAACTCAGAATTCTGATGATGCAGTGCAGTCGCGGCACGACCGCCTGGGCGGTCGTCACAATCGCCTAGGGGTGCGAGGCGACCAGGCAGCGTGCAGCGGCGTGAAACATGACATAACCGGTCCAGGAAGGGATAAACACCAACAATCCACAACTAATCTCAATATTCAACTCAAATCTAAACAAAAAGGGGAGAAAAACGGGATTTAAAGACAAAACTACATACAAGCTTACTTGAGAGGTGCAAAAATGGAGGTGAGGGGGCTGGACAGCGACGGACAGCGGCGGACGGCGGCGGCAACGGCGCCAAAATTTACAGAGCACCGGAGAGTCGTTATTTCCCCGGTACTCTGGAGCAATTTAGAAGAAGGGTTTGAAAAAGGGTTTGTTGCTGAATTAATCTCAATACGAGCTTGGTAGCAAGTAGTAAGACTGACTCAGGTCGTCTCTCAAGGAATCTGTGTGGCAATCGTTGATTCAAACATAGCAATAAATAAATAAAAAGGGGGGTTTTGAGTTTGGTTTGCAAGGAAATTAAATTGGGAAAAGTAAATGCGATTAAAATAAAGAAATTAAGTGCAAGTGCAAAATAAGTAAATTGGCATGAATTAAAAGTGACTCGAATGTAAAGAGAACAGGATTAAAAACTTGAATTGAAACGAACTTAGAAAGTAAAGAGATTGCTGAATAAAAACTTTATATTAAAGAAAACGAGGGAGAGATTCAAGGTGAACTCTCCCTAAAATCAAGGTTTAATGTAAAAACAACAACTGAAAATAAGGAAGAGTAAAGACGATGAATTAAAACGGGAGTTCAGAATAGTATGTAAAAACTAGGAATAAAGAGTGCCCAAAACAAAGACGGTGAACGGAGAACCGAGAGCTCTGGAAAAGTAAATCCTAAAATTATCAGAGTGCCAGCACCAGAGTGCATACAAGAGCCAGAGGACTGAAAACTAGATAGATAGACCTAAACACAAAGGAACTATTTATAAAAATCCCAACTGCTGCTGTCTTGGGCTGCTGCGCGCTAGGTCTTCTCGCACACGACCGCCTGGGCGGTGGGTCAAAATTCAGAGCGTCCAGATGTGGAAGTTGCGCGCGCATGACTGCCTTGGCGATCCGTTCTCCGCCTGGGTGGTTGGTGCGCTGCTGTGGGCAGTGAGTCAGCTTTCTTTGGTTTCCAGACGCAATTTCCAATTTATCTTATGATTACCTGTTCCTGAGAAGCCACAATACTAACAAAAACATATCAAACGCACCAGTGGCAACAATTAGAGTAATTAATACGCAAAATGGTACTAATACTCGAAACGGTAATGCAAATCAAATATTGCGTAAGAACCCAATTTAAGCATGGTTGAGAGCATACAATTACTCAAGTTATGAGGAGAAATTAGCATGAAAATACGGTTTATCAAGCGCACACATTAGCAATTTCTTAAGTAAAATTTTTATCATTATGGTTTACTTGTTATCATTACAACCTTTGTATATCAAAGAGAAATATAGAGATTTCTCTCGAAAGGGTTCTGGAGCTTACAATCTCCCCATTTTTGATGATATCAACTTAAGTCTTAAGATAATAATTTTGCTTAAGTTGACAGTGTTTTCTGATTAAGTTTTTTCCTTACTCAGAATGCAGTTTTGCTTTCTTAGAAATTAACATTGCTTTCTAAGAGAATGCAGTGTTATTTTCTTAGAAGGCTTGATAATCCAAAGATATAATTTGCAATGAATAAACACCATGTATTTCACGAGTGTTAATATATGAATTTCAGAAATACAGAGCTAATTCATGAGATGCCAAAAACAATAATATAATTTCATTAATTGAAATGAGAGGTTACAAAAGTTTTGGCTCCCCCTTAATACAAAACTTCCCTTAAGTCCTAGCCTATTGTTTACACAAAGCCAAAATATTATCTAATATCTACTCCCCCTTTGTTACATCAAAAAGGGTGGCTTTTACATGTATAAACACCATCATAGACCTAGACTATTGCTTTCTGGCAATATATCTGAGCAGCTTGCACATTTCTCTCAGAAGGTCTTGCTGTCTCGCGTTGGCAGGAGATTCTGGAGGTATCTCATCAGAAGGGGTAGAAGCTGGTTGAGAAGAAGAGGAGGGTTAAGATGATGGAGGAGGGCGAGTAATCTCAGCCTCAAGTACTTCATCCACGATATCCCTCTTTTGATATGCAGGTGTGAGATCTTCTTCTTGAAGTGCTTCTTCCTCTACTTCAATAACCCCTTCAGAAGGTTGTTTCTGAGCAGTCTCAGAAACTGGAACCACTTCCAGAGTTGAAGTTTATGCAGTTGATGGTTGCTCCATTTCACCAGAAGGTTGTGCCTCATCTGAGATGTTGATGTGGAGATCTGCTTATGAATGGCTTCAATAGCCTCCATTTTCTCAGATCGACCAAGGAATGGCCGAAAGTGCACGGACGGTGGAGTTTGAACCATTCTGCCCAGTAGGAATCCAGAACTGATCATAGAGTCGGTGAGGGAGAAGGTAGGGACCAGGTTGATCGAAAGTTGCAGGGGGGATCTCAGTCACATCATAGTGATGAACCTCAGATTCCTTCTGAGTGTCTTTCTCTTGCTGGGTCCCTTCCAAAGAACCTACGGCAACAAATGCCTCAACAGCTGCAACACCGGCAACCACCACAGCGTCGGTGCCCACCTCTGAGCTGAGCCCAGTGCTGGTGGTCCCTGGCACTTTAGTATGTGTTTTCCTCATGTTCTTGGTTGGTCTTAGAAGAGACGTGACCAACATCAGAAGTTGGTTCTTTCTGAGAGTAAGAGGGTTGAGTTTGTTCTTGATTTACCTCTTCTTGATGTGTTTCCTCAGCATCCGGCTGAGGGTGAGGTGGAGATGGTGGAGGTGGAGGATGCATTGCTGGATCTTGCACTTAAGCCTCAAAAGGTTGATCAATCACCTTCTAGATGTCATGCATCTTCTGAGAGAGTTTCTCATAATCCACACCAGCTACCTCAGTAGTGGTAGCCTCAGAAAGATCAGCCACAGACCCTTGAGGTTGCTTTTCCTTGGGGCCTTTCTGAGAGCTTCATGCGTCAGGAGTGCGATGCTCCACGAGGAATCTTGTTTCATCCTCTTCCTCAAAGGAGGAATCAATTGTGTTTCCTCCTAGCCCTTGAATATCAGCCCAGGAAAGGGAAACATTTCCAGAGGGAGAGGAGTGATGTGATGTTTCCTTTTCCTCTTATGCAGTAGTAGTAGCAGCAGCGGTGGTAGCAGTAGTAGTGACTGCCACAATCTCTTTGCCCGTCACCTTCGGAGGGCTTTGTTTCTGAGAAGTCTTCGAAGTAAGACCTTCTCCTTTATGTTTCTTTCCCTGATAGTGCAAGGAATGAAGGAGCTTAGTCTTAGATCGAAAAGAAACAGAAACAGAAGAAGTTTTAATGAAAGAGGAGGAGTTTTAGAGTAGGCTTTTACCAATCGACCGCGCTTCTTTTTGCTTTCGACTGGGACGATTGGAATTTTTAGGGTAGGAGGTGAAGGAACCTTCCTCTTTCTGACCAAGGGTTGATCAGTAGAGATGGTGTCTTCTGAATCATCAGCTTCCTCTGGCTTCTTCTGAGCTTCCTCAGAAGCCATGCTCTTTGTGACCCTTGTTGGAGAAGGGTGAGTCACCTTCTGCTTCTTCTTCTTCTCTTATGAGGGATCAGCAGCCTTGCCTTTCCCTTTCTCAGACCTAGAGGGTCTCTTTGAGTCGCATTCTGCTTCTTCTTCTTCTTCTCTTCTTTATGTTGTTGAAGGTTACCATGGTGAATTTGTTGTTGTTAAAGATGTACTCGTAATCTTCAAGTGGGAAGGTGAGGTGTTAGAAGATTTTTGTTAACAAGCTACCATATGGTAAGTGATAGTAAGCTAGAGGCGTCGTTAATTCCTCTAACTCACAAATCAATTTAGAGTTTAAAGAGCAAAAATGTATTGAATTAATAAACTATAGAGTATAGTTAGTTAACCCAAGTCGTTTCTCAAAGGAGACTTATATATTTGATCTTAATATGTATAGTATATGTAATTAAAGTTTGGGATTGTGTAAGATATTGTGTAACTATGTAGTGTAAGATATTAACAAGATAAAAGAGGTCTTGGTGTTGAGTAGTGTATAAAACCACATTTTCCTTATCATAAACTCACATAGGCATTTTATCAAACACATGGAGTGCAATCTACACATGCATGGAAAATAAATAACTTAAGAGATTCTAATCCAAACCAATTAAGCTAAATTAACCTAGACACATGCAAATCAAATTCTCAATCAAGAAAAAGCCCAACTCTCTTAGTCAAAGGCATAAGATACTATTCCATATCAAAAACCCAAAACCCCAAGAACACATATTAATTCCCCAATCAAGGAATCAATTTGTATCCAAGAGTGCAACCAAAACTTGCAAGCATTAATCCACACATACAAATTTTAATAGCATTTAACCAAGAGAATAGGGAGCAACCCAAAGAAACAAATAGCAAGCTTCAAAGGAAAATAGGTTTCTAACACTATCTCAACACCAAGCACCAAGAGAACTACTCACACATGAAGAAATTAGAAATGAAAATAAGAAGAGAAATTGATGGCAAGAATAGAAACTGAAATTGAAATATCAATAAAAATTCAAGAGTGCAAATGTATCCAAGAACACCAAATATGTAGAAAAGAAAATAAAAACCTAGAGAGAAGTTAAAGCTTCTCTCTCTAGAAAACTAAAAGGGGAAAATATGACCTAATAGTGTAAGTGAATATTCTAAAAAGTGCCCCCTCATTACATTAAAAGTCCCAAATTTAGAAATGAAAGATAGGGACCAAAAAGCAAAAAATACAAATTATAAAAACTATCAGCCGCACAGTGGTCGCTGGCGACCAGAATGACTTGTCGTTGGATCGCTAGCGACCACAAACAGAAAGGCCTAGGATTCTGTCTTCTTCGAGCATTGGTCGCCAGCGACCAGAATGTCTGGTTGCTTGGTCGCTGGCGACCACTTCCTAGGCAGAAAATCCTGCACAGTTTCTTCGGCTCATCCGTGCATCCGCTCCTTCGCTCCTGCTGCTCCTGAGACTCAAAGTAGACCCGACCTAGGTTCCTAAAATCCAAAAACACTAACCAAGAGTGCATTAAAAGATAACAAGACCAAGTACTACCTTAGAATCCGCTTTAAAGTCCGATTTTTACTTCAACCACCAAAACACCAAATGAATCACAAACAAGGCAAACAAATGCTAATAAGATTACTAAGGAACACAAGATGCACATGTAAGGATAAAAAATGCACAGAATTTTGCATCCTATCAGTAATCTTATGATAGCCCTCTTTGGATGTGCTTGATGCATGATGTAGTTGATCATCATTCTTCCGAAGTCCACCTTGTTCTTCTTCAGAATGTTATATAGAAGGGCAGCATCCATGGTGGTAATATTCCCCATGTCACCGATTCTGGGGAGGAGAGTGTGTTGAACCACAGAGAAGATGGTTCTGGCCTCAGGAGTAAGATGTGGAACCTTCACGGCATTGAGAGGTAGATCACCACTTCCAGTGAGAAGAGTAACGATCTCTTCTTCTGAGTCTTCTTCTTCCTTGACCCAATCAGAGTCATCAGCTATCACAGCTCCACCATTCATAGTCTTGAAGATCTCGTTAATGTCGGAGGAGGAGAACCTGATCTTGTGCTCAGCGACGATGCTCTTCAGACCCTTGTTAGTTGATCTTTCTACTTGGGATTAGAAAGCTTTGACTAAGTTCGGGTAACACACTTTTTCAATAGACATCATTACAGCACACCCAGGTTGGTTGTGGAAGAAGACTTGAAGTTCATCCACTTGATTGTAGATGCTAAGAGGGAGAATTTGTAAGCTCCAGAACCCTTCTTAGAGAATTAGGCATAATTCTCTTAGAGTAATGAAAGTTTTAATGATAACAAGGTAAGCCATAAGTATAAAAATTTTACTTAAGGTTTTGCTAATATGTGCGCTAAGTGTCTCAGAAAGCTTTAAATTACTGCAATACCATGAGTAAAGACCAAGACAAAACATCAAGTAACCTCGAGATCAATTGATAAAATCATAGCGCCAAAGATATCAGAAAGGATGTCTCAGAAGCGCAGAAGGTGAAAACATGTTTCTGAGAAAAGAACACAGTCGCCTCAGAAGGGTCTCAGAAGACCTTGCGACTTGTAGTTCTCAGAAGGGTCTTCCCTCAGAAGGTTCGCCTCAGAAGTCCGTACAACTCTCAGAAAGTTGGACTCAGAAGCAACCAAGTGTCTGGACTCAAGGGATCGCAAGCAATCTCAGAAAGCTCACTACAACTAGCCAGGGAAGTGGGAACACGCGCACTGTGCAATTCTGAAAAGTTCCTCATTTCGCGCTGACTGTAGCAGGGAGCCGTTCTGAAAAAGGACACAGCCACATAAGCAAAGTGAAAGCTTCTAATTTCGCGGCTCTTTGATGCCTATATATATGAGTTCAATTCCAGAGCAATGTGACGAAAATTCTTGCGCTAAAACTCTTGATTAAACGTGCCAAAACTCTGTTGAATTGAAAATCATTTTTGCGAAAACTTAGAACTTTCTCAGAAAGACAATTTTTTACGAAATTGTTTTTCTAACTTTGCAAAATCTTCTAGTTCTGAATTGGTGTAAATTTCTTACATTTGTAAGTTAAATCTAGAAGTCTACTAAGAGTAAAATTAAGTTTATAACTTAATCTTAGTGTTGGTTTTCGAATCAAAAACAACTTTCCGAAAAACGCTAAGTCCTTCGTTGTTTTGAAGGCAGTTTTAAGTCCTCTGGTGTTTGAGGCAAAGTTCAAAGTCCTTAATTGTTTAAGGCAAGAAGTCCTTAATTGTTTTAAGGCAAGGAAGTCCTCTAGTGTTGGAGGCAAGGAAGTCCCTCTAGTGTGAGGCAAGGAAATCCACTTCGGATTGTGAAGTGGTGGAAGTCCTTTACTTGGTAAAGGCAGTGTTGTCTGGGAAGGCACATTAAGAAGAATATCTAAGAACTCTCAACTGAAGGTTGAGGACTGGAGTAGGTTGGTTATAACCGAACTAGTATAAAATTCTTTGTGTTAAGCTTTTCTCCCTTGCTCTGTACTTGCATAACTCTTTGAGAAAAACTCTACCACGATTATAATTAAGAGGTCTCGTGAAAACCTTATTGATTCAAAATCAGGAAAGCTTTTAAGAAATTCTAACTTTAAGTCATTTTTCTTAAAATTCCTCAGAAAGGAACTTTCTCAGAAAGACTAAGTTCTTCAGAAAACTTAATCTTCTCAGAAAGCAATTTCCGCTGCAAAACTCTTAAATTAACCTTCTGAGTAAAAACAGCTTTCTAAGTAAAAGTTTTAAGAAGTAATTTTTTAAAACTTGCACGATTCAACCCCCCCTTCTCGTGCACACATACACTTTCAATTGGCATCAGAGCTCGGTCCTTAAGGGGTTGAGCACTTCGCAGTGTCAAGGAAAAGATCCACAAAGGGAAAATATGAATTCACCAACTGCATTCATATCAGATGGGGCTTCGATAAACAGACCTCCTATGTTTCTCGGAGACAGCTTCGACTACTGGTGTGACAGGATGACGCAATTCATCAAGCACACCAGTCTAGACTTATGGGATAGGATCGAGAATGGAGACTATCAGCCTCTGCAGACAATTACAGAGGACGCTGTGGTTGCAAACAGATGCTGAGCCAGGAGTGGCACCTCCAGCACTCAGAACCTATACAAGACGAGTCCCTAAGGATGAATGGACTCAAGAAATGAAGGAGAATATACAACTCAATTTCAAAGCCAAGTACATTCTCCTCTGTGCTTTACCCAAGGTAGAATATGACAAAATTGTGTCATGTGATACTGCACAAGAGAATCTGGGAGAGATTACACATGCTGGCATGAAGGAAATGATGAAGTCAAGGAAACCAAGATATCAATGCTCGTACATAAGTACGAGTCCTTCTGCATGCAACCTGAGGAAACCATTGACAACATGTCAATAAGGTTTTCTCCACATCATAAATCAGCTAAAGGTCTTGGGAAAGACCTACTCCAACGCTGAGATGGTGAGGAAAATTCTCAGAAGCCTCTCTGCCAAGTGGCGCCCAAAGGTGACAGCGATCCAAGAAGCAAAGGATCTAAATCAGCTAGGTTTTAGATGTATTGTTTGGCTCACTCAGAACTCATGAGATTGAGCTTGAAGGACTGCTTGGAGGACCATCTTCATCCTCAAGACCTCAGAAAGCTCTGGCTCTGAAAAGTCAGATCAAAAAGACTTCAAAAGCCCTAAAGGCTGAAGAAATATCTGAGTCTGAAAATGATCAAAACTCAGATTCCGATGAAGATGACATCTCTCTTCTAGTAAGGAAAATGAAGAAAGCTTGGATGAGAAGACCAAGCAAAGACAAAGAGATCACCCCTAGAAAAGGAAAGTCAAAGCCTTCTGATGCCACATGTTTTGGCTGTGGAGAAAAGGGTCACTTCAGAACGGAGTGCCCTCAGAACAAGGGAAAGAAGAAGTTCATTCCCAAGAAGAAGAAGAAGGCAATGACTGCTACATGGAGTGACTCAGAAGAGGAAGGCTCTGAGTCAGCAAGTGAAGAGGAAGCTAATGTCTGCTTCATGGCTGATACTGACTATATTCTGGAAACAGAATCTGAGTCAGAAGAGGTACAAACTCTCCTCCTCTTTCATACTCATACTGAGATCTCAGAACTCTATGAAGAGCTTCTGAGAGACTCAAACGAATTAGCTAACAATTTCAGCAAACTAAGAAAGTCTTTCAAACACTTAGAAGCTGAAAATGCTAGACTAATTCAAGAAGTAGAGAACCTAAGGCTTGAAAGAGATGACTTTAAAAATAGATATCTTGGAAGGTCCACAACCTCTATCAAGCTTTAGAAACAATGTCTTCTGTAACTGTTGGAAAAAGCCGAAACTGGCTTTGATAGAATTACAAAAGACAAATAAGCTTCTCACTTCTGACTTAGTTAAGATGGTCAAGGGTGAAAAAAATGATGACACTCTTGCTTGGTGGTCAAAGACCTTACAAGGATAAGAGTGGACTTGGTTATGAAGAAATCTTCGAACCAAATGATATTGATCCATCTTTAACTAAAATCACCTCGCACGTGCATCGCATGTTTTAAAAATGGCCATGGTTCTGAAAAATGTCCTATGTTGGAAAAAGGAAAAATCTCTAAGCCTCAGAAGGCTCAAAAGAAAACTCAGAAAGCAAAGCCTTCTAAGAAGACTAACCCCTCTCAGAAGGGAAAAGCTTCTCAGAAAGCAAGTGCTTCTGAAAAGGGCAAACAAAAGGTCTCTGACTCTCAAAAATCATGACCCTTCTAAGAAAAGAAGGCAAAAGTCCAAGAAAGCTAACGAGCAAGGACCCAACAAAGAATGGGTACCTAAATCTGTTAACTTTGTGACTGCAGGTACATCATCAAGCGCTGCTCCACCACCACGATGAGCAGTGGTACCTTGACAGTGGCTGCTCGAGGCACATGACTGGAAGCAAGCACTGGTTCAGAAGCCTCAAGCCCAAAAAGGGCGGAACAGTGCGATTCGGTGATGGAGCTAAGGGAAGAGTCACTGCAATCGGAGATGTTGGTAAGGATTCCTCTCACCAAATCTCAGATGTACTTTTGGTCGATGGCTTAACTCACAATCTATTAAGCATTAGTCAATTTTGTGACAAAGGCTTAAAGGTTGAGTTTTATGCCAAGTATTGTCATGTGATTAATCTCACAAATGACAAGATCGTTCTGGAAGGAAAACGTGTTGGTAACATTTATGTTATCCATCTGGATGATCTAAAGGATCAAAATGTGGAATGCCTTGTCTCTGTCCAAGAAGACAAATGGCTATGGCATAAGAAACTTGGTCATGCCCATATGAGACTTCTTTCTGAACTCTCTCAGAAAGGACTTGTAAAGGGCCTTCCCAGAATTAAGTATCAGAAGGATGCAACCTGCGACTTCTGTGAAAAAGGGAAACAGACCAAGGCTTCCTTTCCCAGTAAAAGTGGTATTTCTACTCAGAAACCACTGGAACTGCTCCACATGGATCTCTTCGGACCAACCAGAACGGCTTCCCTTTCTGGAAAACGCTATGGTCTTGTCATAGTGGATGATTACTCCAGATTCACTTGGGTTTTCTTTCTAGCTTCTAAGGAAGAAACTTTTGAGAAGTTCAAAGCATTTGCGAAAAGAGTTTCAACTGAAAAGGATTCGCACATTCATGCCATTAGATCAGATCATGGTGGTGAATTTGAGAATCATGCTTTTGAAAAGCTTTGTGAAAATCTGGGCATTGCTCACGAATTCTCATCTCCCAGAACTCCTCAACAAAATGGAGTAGCTGAGAGGAAGAATCGAAGCCTTCAAGAGATGACAAGAACAATGCTCTTAGAAAGTGGACTTTCAAAAGGTTTCTGGGCTGAAGCAGTTAATACTTCATGCTACATTCAGAATCGAGTCTTTCTGAGACCAATTCTGAAAAAGACACCTTACGAGCTATGGAAGAATAAAATACCAAACATTTCTTATTTCCATGTATTTGGTTCTTCTTGTTTTATTCTCAACACAAAGGACAAACTCTCTAAGTTTGATCCTAAGTCCGATGATGGATACTTCCTAGGATACTCCTTAGTCTCTAAAGCTTACAGAGTATATAACAAAAGGAGTAAATGTGTTGAAGAGACAATCCATATTAAGTTCAAAGAACTTAGTAAGGACATGTCTTAGAAAGATGCTAACTTAAAAGATGAGTTTGAGAAACTCAACATCTCTTCTGAGAAAGCCAAAAGGAAAATTCTTATAGATGATGAGACTGACTTCCAACCCATGGAACAATCATCTCCATCTAAAGAAAAATCTAGTAACATCATCGAAGCTCCAGAACCTAGAGAATCTACTTCTCCAAATACAATGGAACCTAGATTCTCAGAAGGACAAGCTTCTGATGACTCAGAAAGAGAACCTTCTGTGTCTCCTTCTCAGAACCCTACTCCTAAGGGGATTAGAGGCTCAAGAGACTTGAAGAACGTCTCTCAGAACGAAGTCTTGGGCAATCCAGAACGTGGCGTAAGAACCAGAAGGAACTATACAAATCTTGCTATGGTTTCTGAGCTTGAACCAGACTCCATAGAAGAGGCGTTAGATGATCCTAACTGGGTAAATGCCATGCAGGATGAACTTGACCAATTCGAGAGAAATCAAGTTTGGAAACTAACTCAAAAGCCCAAAGGCAAGAGTGTCATTGGGACTAAATGGGTGTTTCGAAACAAACTTGATGAAAACGGTCAAGTCGTGAGAAACAAGGCCAGATTGGTTGCTCAAGGGTACAACCAACAAGAAGGGATAGACTACGATGAAACTTTCGCTCCAGTCGCAAGATTGGAAGCTATCAGAATGTTGCTAGCTTTTGCTGCACACAAAGGTTTCAAACTCTATCAGATGGACGTTAAGTCTGCCTTCTTGAATGGATACCTTTCTAAGGAAGTTTATGTAAAACAACCTCCTGGTTTTGTGAATGATGCATTCCCCGATCACGTATTTAAGCTTACAAAGGCTCTCTATGGTCTAAAACAAGCTCCAAGAGCTTGGTACGATAGATTGAGCTCTTTCCTACTTAAAAACGGATTCTCAAGAGGGAAAGTGGACACAACTCTTTACACTCTCAGAAGACTCTGGCTTCTTGATTGTCCAAATTTATGTTGATGACATAATATTTGGCGCAACCAATGAATGCCTTGCAAAGAATTCTCCAAGCTTATGCAAGGTGAATTCGAGATGAGCATGATGGGAGAATTAAAATTCTTCCTAGGATTGCAAATCAAGCAAGAGTCAGAAGGGACAGTTATCCACCAAGAGAAGTATACCAAAGAACTTCTGAGGAAGTTTCTGATGGATAAGGCCAAACCCATGAGCACTCCCATGCATCCCTCTCAAGTAATTGACTTGGATGAAGATGGTGAGAAAGTCTCAGAAAGCAACTATCGAGGGATGATTGGCTCACTTCTCTACTTAACTGCCTCCAGACCAGATATCCAACTCAGTGTTGGGATCTGTGCTAGATTCCAGTCTAAGCCTAAGCAATCACATTTACTGCAGTTAAACGAATTTTACGATATTTAAGTGGAACTACTAATCTTGGTCTTTGGTACGAGAAAGGTTGTTCTTCTGATGTTGTAGGATACTGTGATGCTGACTACGCTGGAGATAGGATCGATCGCAAAAGCACAAGTGGCTGCTGCTGCTTCTTTGGAAAATGCTTGATCACTTGGTCTTGCAAGAAGCAAAATACGATCGCCCTATCAACTGCTGAAGCTGAATATGTATCTGCTGCGAACTGCTGTTCTCAGATGCTGGATTAAGAATCAGCTACTTGATTATCAATTAAGGTACACCAAAATTCCTATCCTTTGTGATAATACAAGTGCTATCAACTTAGCTAAGAATCCTATTCAGCATTCTCGATCCAAGCACATTGATATAAAACATCATTTTATTCGGGATCATGTGCAAAAAGGCGACATTGAACTTAAATTTGTGAATACTGAGGATCAAATCTCAGATATTTACAAAGCCTTTACCCGAGGATCGTTTCAATGTTCTGAAAGGACTTCTTAATCTAAGACGTTTCTAAGAACTTTGAAATTAAAAACTTTCTTAGAAACCCCCTTAGTCCTAGTTTAGACTCTGAGACAAACAATAGAACTAAGCTTCTGAGCTAGAAGTAGGAAAACACAGAAAACTCTATCTGAGAAAATTTGTTCTCAGAAGACTCATCTCTCAGAAAGGAGATCTTCTGAAACACTTCTCAGAAGGAGGGTTTTCAGAAGGACACTTCTCTCAGAAAGGTACCTTCCGAGAAACAAGTTACCAACGGTAACTTTTGGATAAGTGTCGGGAAACGGCTAGTTACAAGCCATTTCTATAAATACTCATGGCATTGTTTCATTTGAGCACTTTACGCTTAAAACTTACCAAAACTCTGCCAAATCCTCTCTCGCTTTCTAATCCTCATCTGTTCTCGCTCTCTCTCTATCTCTCTCTCTCTTTTCTTCTCTATCTCTTCTCAAAAACCTTTCTTCCAAATGGCATTCTCTGGAGAGATCAAGGGCTTAATGAGAAACAACTCAATGAAATATCCGAAGATATTCTCTAACAATGAGGAGATGCAGTCCCTATTCCACAAGACTTATCTTCCAAGAAATCTTGCTATGGGAAGGGTACTACCTCTCAACGTATACAATCAAGTGGATGAACTTCAATTCACCTTCCTCAAGCAACCTGGATGGCCAGCCATGATGAGCTCCGAGGACGTGTGCTACCCAAATGTGGTGAGAGCATTCTATTCGCAAATAGAAAGGTTCACCAACAAAGGGGTCAAGAGCACGATTGCTGATCAGCAATCCGCTTCTCCTCCTCTGACATCAACAAATTTTCAAGACCTTGAATGGAGGTGCAGTCATCGCCGATGACCCAGAATGGGTCAAGGAGGTTGATGACTCAGAAGAAGAAGTGGTAACACTTCTGACTGGAAGCAACAGTCTACCGCTCAAGGGCGTAAAGGTGCCTCATCTTACGCAAGAGGCCAGAATCATCTTCTCAGTTATCAACATACCCTTCTCCCTCGGATTGGAGACATGGGGAATG
>RYYW01000410.1:32751-49889 GCA_013621005.1 Aeschynomene evenia | reverse complement strand
CCAAATCTGGTAGGGTCAGCACCGGAGTCGATGTCAATCTCTTTTTCAGCTCCTGGAAGCTCTGCTCACATGCCTCATTCCATTCAAAGGACGTGTTCTTCTTAGTTAACTTTCATCGGTGCGGAGATCTGAGAGAATCCCTGTGAATCTCCGATAATAACCTGCCAATCCTAAGAAGCTTCGTATCTCCGTGGCAGTCGTCGGTCTTTCCCAATCCATAATGGCCTTGATCTTAGCGGGGTCTACTGCTATTCCCTTTTGAGATACTACATGCCCCAAAACTGTACTTCCTTTAACCAAAATTCACATTTTGAAAGTTTGGCATATAGTCTCTTTTTCGACAAAATTCTCAGAATCCGTCTTAGATGTTCAGCATGTTCCTCCTCTGTTTTTGAGTAAACCAGAATATCGTCGATGAACACCACCACAAACTTGTCCAGATATTCCCTAAACACCCGGTTCATGTAATCCATGAAAACAGCTGGAGCATTTGTAAGTCCAAATGACATTACTGTGAATTCAAAATGCCCATATCTTGATCTAAAAGCTGTCTTAGGAATATCCGACTCCCGTACTCTTATCTGGTGATATCCGGATCGTAAATCAATCTTGGAGAATACTTTGGCTCCTTGTAATTGATCCATCAAGTCATCTATCCGTGGTAATGGGTACTTATTCTTGATGGTGACCTTGTTCAGCTGCCGGTAGTCTATACATAATCTCATCGAACCATCCTTCTTCTTCACGAACAGAACTGGTGCTCCCCATGGTGACACACTTGGTCGTATGAAATGCTTTTCCAGTAGGTCTTCTAGTTGCGTCTTCAGTTCTTTAAGTTCCGGAGGTGCCATTCGATATGGAGCAACTGAAATCGGTCCTGCTCCTGGTACTAGTTCGATCTTGAATTCTACTTCTCGTTCCGGAGGAAAATCAGGAATCTCGTCCGGAAATACTTCAGGAAAGTCGCAGACGACCGGAATATCTCCAATTTGCTGATCCTTGGCGGTTGTACTTGAAGCGAACATAAGGTATTCCTGAGCATTTACCTTACAACAGTATAGGGGTATATGGGAACTAAGGGGAGATTCTATGTTATTGGTTCTATTCTAGAGGTCATCGGGAAAAAGAATGGTTTTGGTTTCACAAACTAAGGTAATTCTATTTAACTTTAACCAGTCCATTCCTAGAATAATATCTAAGCCTACCAAGGGAATACATATAAGGTTAGCTTTAAAGGTCCTTCCTAATATTTCAAAAGAACAGTCATGCACACAAGATGAAGTATTAATTTGAGAAGAGGTTGGGGTAGTCACGGTTAAAGTATATGGGGTTGTCGTGACTGGTAACTTAAGTCTCTCAACACATGTATTAGAAATAAAAGAATGTGTTGCACCAGAATCATATAACACCGTTAAATGGATATTCGACATAATGCACTCACCTTGGATCAACTCTCCCGAAGCATCGGCTTGCTCTGCCGTAACTGCAAATACTCGGGCCTGACGCTGTGACCCCGGATTTCCTCCCTGTCCGCAATTCCTTGCAAAATGACCAGTTTGGCCACACCGGAAACATGTGGGACGGTTTCCAAGATGTCTCAGCCCGCACACCCTACAGAGGGGTCGTTCTGCCACCGGAACCAGTGGCGCGTTCCTTTGTCCATCTTGACGATTTCCTTGAGGTGACACATTCCCCTGAGGTCTAGCTAGAGGTGGTAATCTCCTTGGTTGTTGTTGTCGCTGAGGGAGAAATTGAATCTGTCCCTGTGGTAAGGGAGCTCTGTATTGATTATGGCGTAGAGGGAATTGTTGTTGACGTTTCGGGTATTGTCTTCCATATGGAACCATTGACCGGGTATGAACGTTCTGATTTCCCCCTGCGTCCTCCTGACGCTTCCTCTTGGCCAGCTCTTGCTCCGCCACAACTTTCCTCTGGGCACCCTCTTCCTGGGCCAGACACCTATTGACTAAGGTGGCGTAGTTCCTGATGTTGTGTGAAACCATTTTGTCATAGAGGTCCGGCTTCAGGCCTTGCTCATACCTTACACATTCCCATTCCTCGTCTGGGTTCAACCGGTAAGTTGTTGAATAACGGCACAAACGATCAAACTTTGCCGTATACTCCAGTACCGACATGTTTCCTTGAATCAGGTCAAGGAATTCCCTATCTTTTGCATCCCTCAGGGTCCTTGGGAAGTACTTCTCGAAAAATGCTGCCTTGAAGTTTTCCCAAATCATCTGTTCCTCGGTTGGTTGAAGAATGGGTTTGACAACCTCCCACCAAGACTCAGCTTGGTCTTTCAGTTCCCGGGTAGCGAACTTAACCTTTTGTGCATCGGTGAAAGGCATATCCTCAAAGATTCGCTCGATACCTCGAATCCATCCGTCAGCCCGGTCGGGGTTTAATTCTCCAGAGAAAGTTGGAGGGTTACGTTGCTTGAATTCCTGATAACGTCGCGACTCTTCGCTAACTACTAACTGCTGGTTTCTTCCGGCCTCCATTACTTGAGCCATCCTGACTGAGGCTTCTGCCTGAGCCCTAATAGCTTCTAGCACGCTCTGGAGATCGGACTCGGAATGGGATTGTCGCGGCATGATTTCTTCTAATACCTGCATAACCAATGAGTTGATCAGGCTCGTTGAAATGCAAGTTATTATAAGAAATAACGGCGCACAACAGATCATAAGAAAACATCAACACATAGTGGCTGAAGGAAAGGTTTGGGAAGACACAGCAGGCTTAGTCCTCAGGGTTTAATTGGACCGAACTGCTCTGATACCAAAAATGTAACATCCCGATTTATCAACCTTGCCATGGTTAAGATTAACAACTCGGAACATCACTTTTTTTTTTTTTTATACTTATACAGAATAGGGATATAGTAAACGGGGTAAAACTCAACAAGCCATGACATTAGGTTCCTAATATAATAAACCATGTACTGGGAATACTTATATGATAATAGAAACATAACCAAGACATAAGGTAATATATGTGTACATAAATGGCCCTCTGTATACTGAATTGGACCAATATCTGATGAAAGTGCATGTACAAAATCAAAATCTCAACCTACACTGAGGAGCGTTGCCGCTTACTCAGTGGTACAACTCAAAATGAGGCGACTAACTACTAAACAAAAGAAATCTCCACTATACGACCGCTCGACTGTCTACTACTACTCCTCACCCTCTAGTATATCTTCTTCGGGATCCTCCTCCTCTGATGAATCTGCTCCAGGCTTGCCAGGTACATAATCAGGCTCAGGTTCCTCCTCTGGGTCTGAATCCTCTGCCTCGACCGGGTCCTCCTTCGCTGGTGGTGGTGGTGGTGGAGATGCTGCCTGAGCTGGAGCTGCGTCATGTCGAGGGGCTGGGAATCTTCGTGTGAGATCCGGTAAGAAGAACTGTGTGGTACCAGGGACGTGGTGCGTAACCGAAATCAAGCCGGTCTCTGGGTCGTACGTAGAGAGTCCAAAAACATAAGGTCTACGTGGAGGGGGTGGAAGCTGACCCATCTAGAATTTGACATACGAAAGAAAGAGAGGGTAAGACTCGAGAGTCTTAGTGAGTTGCGTAAAGCACACGGATCAACGTGCTCGTATGACAATTCTAGTCAATCAAAGTAATACTCTTTCTTTTCAAAAGGTGGTACTAGTTCCAAAACTATGAGTCCTTACCTTGATTGATCAAACATTTTAAGGATCCGTTTCTAAGGGAGTCTACGTTTTCACTAGGTTCTCGCATTTCTAGCAACCTACGTAAATATCAACTATAAGGTTGGTTTCACAATTTCCTCGTAGGCCGTACTACGAGTCCACTGGTCCATGCCTCACATTCGATATTCCTTCGTTCGTTGAATTGAAGGTTAGCAGTTTCTCCACTTTTCATGTAAGTGTACACTATGACCTCGAATGTGTATCCGGTCACAAAAATCCTCGGATTGCAAGTCCGGCATCATGGCCCAGCCATGGAAACTCTAACTCCTCGGATAACACCATTCGGCATCACGGCCCGGCCGTGGTATCATATGCAAGTCGGGACTATGTGTCCCTCAAATATGCTCTGAGTCCTAGACCGGGAAGTCTTGACCTTGACCACAGCTCCGTTCTCGCCTAAACTTTAAAGGTTCCTTGATTCGGAGGTGTCTTGTGTCAAAAAATCCTCTGCCATCTAGTCCACATGTCCCGTAGTCCAATGCACCACCATCTAGTCGATTAGATGGCTGGATCCAAGCTAACCAGAAATTCAATCGAACGGATATAACGAGCAGCAGTTATAATTTAACAAACACATGTAGCATCCTCGGGTACTCGTCCGGACAATTCCAGGAATTCCGCCGAGTCGTTCATGCAATTCATAATACAATCTCAAGAACAGTACAACCATCATGCATGAGTACAGTCTTATACACTAGCATTACCATTTCACATTATCACTCTAATTTACAGATTCAGTATATAGCAGCAGATATCTTGATCACCCGGTAATACTACTGAGTAGTAATATCGTTGCATAGCAATAGTAGTTTATGTTTGATTTAGTTATAAGCTTCTCAGTTCTCACAGCACATAGATACATATATATACTGGTATTGCCTTGTTCTGTATATTTAATAATTCGCTCATACTGTTACTAGTTTTAAGAAATAATAATTGCTACTAGTTTTAAGAAATAATTATAAAAATATTTCGTAGTTTATTGATCATAAAAATAAATTAGAGAAATTGGTCTAGCTTCGGTGCACCAGGAATCGACGCAGCGCATGACAGGCCACGTCCGCGCGATTCCCAGCGCCCAGCGCCCTGCGTGCCTCGCACGCCCGCGCACTGCGCTCCCCGCGCGCCTCGCGCCCTGCGCGTCCTGCGCCTCCCGCGCCCCGCGCGCTCCAGGCGCCCTGCGCCAGTGCATCCTGCGTGCCTCGCGCCCGCGCCATTGCGCGCCCCGCGCTTGTGCGCGTCCTGCGTCCGCGCGCCTTGCGCGTCCTGCGTCTGCGCGCCCTGAGCGCCCCGCGCCCGTGCGCAGGCAGCATCTGGCCTATTTCCTTCCAGGCGCGCAACGCCTACTCCATGTTCGTAGTGCGTGAAGTAATTTCCAGGTATGTAACTTCTATCTTATTTACTTAGTCATCTTATCATCACTTATCGTTCTCAAGGCTTCAGTAATCATAGAATTGGTTAAACAATTATTCAAATCTCAAAGAAAATAGTCACACACACATCTAAAAACCAGTTTATATTTTACTTTGACATATGCATGCATATAAACATACCACCAGTTACTTTTATATGGTTTCAGAAATAATTTGAAGTCAGATTCCTCATCTTTTTAGTTAACATCTCCTGTTCTAACGCATTAATCAAATTCAACACTCAAAGAATCATACAAATTGGATTTGCAAGCATCATAGACATATGTAAAAACCAAAAACCATCAGTTTAGTTTACAGAGTAACGTGAGTGTTCGGAGTGTTTGTGTCTTTCAATTACACGAAGCTTTTCTAATTATAAAGAAAGCTTTCCCTCCTTCGAAGGAAGCTCAAGCTGGTGGTGGCTCCGTCTCATGGTGCAAGTAGGTGGTGTTACAAGGTGGAGTCAGGGCTAGCAGGTCGTGGCTTCCAGCAAAACTCCGAGGCACCAAAAAGAAGTCAGATGACTTCTCTGCACAAGCCACGTACGCTGATACTCCGGGAAAAATAAAATGTGAGTGTTTTATGGTTCCGAGTGGTGTGATGGTGTATATTCACCTATAGGGTGGTCAAGAAAAATGTGTAGGATAGGTGTGGTAAATTCGGTGATAATCGGGTGAGTATGGTTTGACCTATTTTTCTCTTTAATGATACTCAAAGGGTCACTTTATTGTTTAATACACGTATGTAATTATGTTATAAACGTAATAATGATACCTCATACAAAATTATCGCAATAATTATATTGATAATTAGTTGTTAATTTCTAACTAATAATTATTAAATAATATGTTTAAGGCAAGGGTGTTACATCCCGCGCGGTAAATCTCAGGGACCAAATTGGGGTTTTAGTCTTAAAATAAAAGTTTTAATTTGGTTGGACTAATTGTTTGTTAAGTGTGTTTTAGGATCTAATTTATTTGACAAAATAAAAAGACACATCTTGACTACAATTAGACCAAAAAGTTGGCGCAAGACAAGGCTTGGAATACAAGTTATTCTAATTTTTGAAGACCAAGTCAAAACTTTTCTAATTAAGGAAAGTTTGGTTGGAAGACTCTATGATTTCCTAAAAATTTATTTATGGAAAATACATGGAATTAAATAGAGGATCCTCTTTATAAAATATATCTATTTAAATATTCATGCATAATATATATATATATATATTATATATATATATACATATATTTCGAAATTATATATAAAATAGGGAAACAAAATCAAATCTCTATTTTACACAATATTAGTTAATATTTTCGAGATATATATATATGTGTGGGAAATCTAGAAAGATCTTGTATGGAGAATTAAATGAAAATTATTAAATAAAATAATTATCTAGAATTTATTCTAGAATATATTTTGCATTTAAGTAACAGAATATTTTTATGGACACTTTAAAAAGATTCTGTAAGCCTCCTAAAGATTCTATTTGAATCTACAAGATTCCCAGAAGATTCCATGCGGGACCAGAAGATTGTGTTGAAGATTCTACACGAAGATAGAAGATCTCAGTAGATTCTCTCAAGAATTTCAAGTCTAGAAGATTCCCGAAGATTCAGTGAAGATTCTAGAAGATTTCCGAAGATTCTATCAAGATCCCGAAGAAGCTCAAGATTCCAGAAGAATCTCAAGCCTCAAGCTTCAAGATTCAAGAATCTACATTCAGAAGATTCCCTGGAAGACCATGTTTAGTGATTAAGTATTTTGAAAAAATGAGAAATTGTGAAATTCTAATTCATTCCAACATGGAGGCACAATTGTGGAGCAAGAAAAGCTAAAAACCCTAGCCTTTTCCCACTCCCAAGTTGGCGCAAAACATGCTTGCATTTTTGCAAGATTTTGTGAAAAAATGATGAAGCAATACACACCACAACGTTAACAGTATTAGTCCCTTCGTTAGGGACTTGTTTGTCTACTATTCTAGTTCATTAAGGACTATAATGTCTCTTTTTGTTAACGTTTCAAACGGTCGTTGAACGGAGGGACTAACTTGTCCACGTTAGTGCAAATGTCAGGAACCACGAGTGGATTATGAATATCTCAGGGACCAATTTGTCCCGCGCGGTAAATCTCAGGGACCAAATTGGGGTTTTATTCGTAAAATAAAAGTTTTAATTTGGTTTGACTAATTGTTTGTTAAGTGTGTTTTAGGATCTAATTTATTTGACAAGATAAAAAGACACATTTTGACTACAATTAGACCAAAAAGTTGGCGCAAGACAAGGCTTGGAATACAAGTTATTCTAATTTTTGAAGACCAAGTCAAAGTTTTTCTAAATAAGGAAAGTTTAGTTGGAAGACTCTATGATTTCCTAAAAATTTATTTATGGAAAATACATGGAATTAAATAGAGGATCATCTTTATAAAATATCTCTATTTAAATATTCATGCATAATATATATATATATATATATATATATACATATATTTCGAAATTATATATAAAATAGGGAAACAAAATCAAATCTCTATTTTACACAATATTAGTTAATATTTTCGATATATATATATATATATATGTGTGAGAAATCTAGAAAGATCTTGTATGGAGAACTAAATGCAAATTATTAAATAAAAATAATTATCTAGAATTTATTCTAGAATATATTTTGCATTTAAGTAACAGAATATTTTTATGGACACTTTAAAAAGATTCTATGAGCCTCCTAAAGATTCTATTTGTATCTACAAGATTCCCAAAAGATTCCATGTGGGACCAGAAGATTCTGTTGAAGATTCTACACGAAGATAGAAAATCTCAGAAGATTCTCTCAAGAATTTCAAGTCTAGAAGATTCCCGATGATTCAGTGAAGATTCTAGAAGATTTCCGAAGATTCTATCAAGATCCCGAAGAATCTCAAGCCTCAAGCTTTAAGATTCAAGAATCTACATTCAGAAGATTCCCTGGAAGACCATGTTTAGTGATTAAGTATTTTCAAAAAATAAGAAATTGTGAAATCCTAATTCATACCAACATGGAGGCACAATTGTGGAGCAAGAAAAGCTAAAAACCCTAGCCTTTTCCCACTCCCAAGTTGGCGCAAAACATGCTTGCATTTTTGCAAGATTTTGTGAAAAAATGATGAAGCAATACACACCACAACGTTAACAGTATTAGTCCCTTCGTTAGGGACTTGTTTGTCTACTATTCTAGTTCATTAAGGACTATAATGTCTCTTTTTGTTAACGTTTCAAACGGTCATTGAACGGAGGGACTAACTTGTCCACGTTAGTGCAAATGTCAGGAACCACGAGTGGATGATGAATATCTCAGGGACCAATTTGTCCCGCGCGGTAAATATCAGGGACCAAATTGGGGTTTTAGTCTTAAAATAAAAGTTTTAATTTGGTTGGACTAATTGTTTGTTAAGTGTGTTTTAGAATCTAATTTATTTGACAAAATAAAAAGACACATCTTGACTACAATTAGACCAAAAAGTTGGCGCAAGACAAGGCTTGGAATACAAGTTATTCTAATTTTTGAAGACCAAGTCAAAACTTTTCTAATTAAGGAAAGTTTGGTTGGAAGACTCTATGATTTCCTAAAAATTTATTTATGGAAAATACATGGAATTAAATAGAGGATCATCTTTATAAAATATCTCTATTTAAATATTCATGCATAATATATATATATATATATAAACATATATTTCGAAATTATATATAAAATAGGGAAACAAAATCAAATCTCTATTTTACACAATATTAGTTAATATTTTCGAGATATATATATATATGTGTGGGAAATCTAGAAAGATCTTGTATGGAGAATTAAATGCAAATTATTAAATAAAATAATTATATAGAATTTATTCTAGAATATATTTTGCATTTAAGTAACAGAATATTTTTATGGACACTTTAAAAAGATTCTGTGAGCCTCCTAAAGATTCTATTTGAATCTACAAGATTCCCAAAAGATTCCATGCGGGACCACAAGATTCTGTTGAAGATTCTACACAAAAATAGAAGATCTCAGAAGATTCTCTCAAGAATTTCAAGTCTAGAAGATTCCTGAAGTTTCAGTGAAAATTCTAGAAGATTTCCGAAGATTCTATCAAGATCCTGAAGAATCTCAAGATTCCAGAAGAATCTCAAGCCTCAAACTTCAAGATTCAAGAATCTACATTCAGAAGATTCCCTAGAAGACCATGTTTAGTGATTAAGTATTTTCAAAAAATGAGAAATTGTGAAATCCTAATTCATACCTACATCGAGGCACAATTGTGGAGCAAGAAAAGCTAAAAACCCTAGCCTTTTCCCACTCCCAAGTTGGCGCAAAACATGCTTGCATTTTTGCAAGATTTTGTGAAAAAATGATGAAGCAAGACACACCACAATGTTAATAGTATTAGTCCCTTCGTTAGGGACTTGTTTGTCTACTATTCTAGTTCATTAAGGACTATAATGTCTTTTTGTGTTAACGTTTCAAACGGTCATTGAACGGAGGGACTAACTTGTCCACGTTAGTGCAAATGTCAGGAACCACGAGTGGATTATGAATATCTCAGGGACCAATTTGACCCGCGCGGTAAATCTCAGGGACCAAATTGAGGTTTTAGTCTTAAAATAAAAGTTTTAATTTGGTTGGACTAATTGTTTGTTAAGTGTGTTTTAGGATCTAATTTATTTGACAAAATAAAAAGACACATCTTGAGTACAATTAGACCAAAAAGTTGGCGCAAGACAAGGCTTGGAATACAAGTTATTCTAATTTTTGAATACCAAGTCAAAGCTTTTCTAATTAAGGAAAGTTTGGTTGGAAGACTCTATGATTTCCTAAAAATTTATTTATGTAAAATACATGGAATTAAATAGAGGAACATCTTTATAAAATATCTCTATTTAAATATTCATGCATAATATATATATATATATATACATATATTTCGAAATTATATATAAAATAGGGAAACAAAATCAAATCTCTATTTTACACAATATTAGTTAATATTTTCGAGATATATATATATTTGTGTTGGAAATCAAGAAAGATCTTGTATGGAGAATTAAATGCAAATTATTAAATAAAAATATTATCTAGAATCTATTCTAGAATATATTTTGCATTTAAGTAATAGAATATTTTTATGGACACTTTAAAAAGATTCTGTGAGCCTCCTAAAGATTCTATTTGAATCTACAAGATTCCCAGAAGATTCCATGCGAGACCAGAAGATTGTGTTGAAGATTCTACACGAAGATAGACGATCTCAGAAGATTCTCTCAAGAATTTCAAATCTAGAAGATTCCCGAAGATTAATTGAAGATTCTAGAAGATTTCCGAAGATTCTATCAAGATCCCGAAGAATCTCAAGATTCTAGAAGAATATCAAGCCTCAAGCTTCAAGATTCAAGAATCTACATTCAGAAGATTCCCTTGACGACCATGTTTAGTGATTAAGTATTTTCAAAAAATGAGAAATTGTGAAATCCTAATTCGTACCAACATGGAGGCACAATTGTGGAGCAAGAAAAGCTAAAAACCCTAGCCTTTTCCCACTCCCAAGTTGGCGCAAAACATACTTGCATTTTTGCAAGATTTTGTGAAAAAATGATGAAGCAATACACACCACAACGTTAACAGTATTAGTCCCTTCGTTAGGGACTTGTTTGTCAACTATTCTAGTTCATTAAGGACTATAATGTCTCTTTTTGTTAATGTTTCAAACGGTCATTGAACGGAGGGACTAACTTGTCCACGTTAGTGCAAATGTCAGGAACCACGAGTGGATTATGAATATCTCAGGGACCAATTTGTCCCGAGCGGTAAATCTCACGGACCAAATTGAGGTTTTAGTTTTAAAATAAAAGTTTTAATTTGGTTGGACTAATTGTTTGTTAAGTGTGTTTTAGGATCTAATTTATTTGACAAAATAAAAAAAACACATCTTGACTACAATTAGACCAAAAAGTTGGCGCAAGACAAGGCTTGGAATACAAGTTATTCTAATTTTTGAAGACCAAGTCAAAACTTTTCTAATTAAGGAAAGTTTGGTTGCAAGACTCTATGATTTCCTAAAAATTTATTTATGGAAAATACATGGAATTAAATAGAGGATCATCTTTATAAAATATCTCTATTTAAATATTCATGCATAATATATATATATATATATACATATACTTCGAAATTATATATAAAATAGGGAAACAAAATCAAATCTCTATTTTACACAATATTAGTTAATATTTTCGAGATATATATATATGTGTGTGGGAAATCTAGAAAGATCTTGTATGGAGAATTAAATGCAAATTATTAAATAAAAATAATTATCTAGAATTTATTCTAGAATATATTTTGCATTTAAGTAACAAAATATTTTTATGGACACTTTAAAAAGATTCTATGAGCCTCCTAAAGTTTCTATTTGAATCTACAAGATTCCTAGAAGATTCCATGCGGGACCAGAAGATTCTGTTGAAGATTCTACACGAAGATAGAAGATCTCAGAAGATTCTCTTAAGAATTTCAAGTCTAGAAGATTCCCGAAGATTGAGTGAAGATTCTAGAAGATTTCCGAAGATTCTATCAAGATCCCGAAGAATCTCAAGATTCCAGAAGAATCTCAAGCCTCAAGCTTCAAGGTTCAAGAATCTACATTCAGAAGATTCCTTGGAAGACCATGTTTAGTGATTAAGTATTTTCAAAAAATGAGAAATTGTGAAATCCTAATTCGTACCAACATGGAGGCACAATTGTGGAGCAAGAAAAGCTAAAAACCCTAGCCTTTTCCCACTCCCAAGTTGGCGCAAAACATGCTTGCATTTTTGCAAGATTTTGTGAAAAAATGATGAAGCAAGACACACCACAATGTTAATAGTATTAGTCCCTTCGTTAGGGACTTGTTTGTCTACTATTCTAGTTCATTAAGGACTATAATGTCTTTTTATGTTAACGTTTCAAACGGTCATTGAACGGAGGGACTAACTTGTCCACGTTAGTGCAAATGTCAGGAACCACGAGTGGATTATGAATATCTCAGGGACCAATTTGACCCGCGCGATAAATCTCAGGGACCAAATTGAGGTTTTAGTCTTACAATAAAAGTTTTAATTTGGTTAGACTAATTGTTTGTTAAGTGTGTTTTAGGATCTAATTTATTTGACAAAATAAAAAGACACATCTTGACTACAATTTGACCCAAAAGTTGGCCCAAGACAAGGCTTGGAATACAAGTTATTCTAATTTTTGAAGACCAAGTCAAAACTTTTCTAATTAAGGAAAGTTTGGTTGGAAGACTCTATGATTTCCTAAAAATTTATTTATGTAAAATACATGGAATTAAATAGAGGAACATCTTTATAAAATATCTCTATTTAAATATTCATGCATAATATATATATATATACATATATTTCGAAATTATATATAAAATAGGGAAACAAAATCAAATCTCTATTTTACACAATATTAGTTAATATTTTCGAGATATATATATATATGTGTTGGAAATCAAGAAAGATCTTGTATGGAGAATTAAATGCAAATTATTAAATAAAAATATTATCTAGAATCTATTCTAGAATATATTTTGCATTTAAGTAATAGAATATTTTTATGGACACTTTAAAAAGATTCTGTGAGCCTCCTAAAGATTCTATTTGAATCTACAAGATTCCCAGAAGATTCCATGCGAGACCAGAAGATTGTGTTGAAGATTCTACACGAAGATAGACGATCTCAGAAGATTCTCTCAAGAATTTCAAATCTAGAAGATTCCCGAAGATTAATTGAAGATTCTAGAAGATTTCCGAAGATTCTATCAAGATCCCGAAGAATCTCAAGATTCTAGAAGAATATCAAGCCTCAAGCTTCAAGATTCAAGAATCTACATTCAGAAGATTCCCTTGACGACCATGTTTAGTGATTAAGTATTTTCAAAAAATGAGAAATTGTGAAATCCTAATTCGTACCAACATGGAGGCACAATTGTGGAGCAAGAAAAGCTAAAAACCCTAGCCTTTTCCCACTCCCAAGTTGGCGCAAAACATACTTGCATTTTTGCAAGATTTTGTGAAAAAATGATGAAGCAATACACACCACAACGTTAACAGTATTAGTCCCTTCGTTAGGGACTTGTTTGTCAACTATTCTAGTTCATTAAGGACTATAATGTCTCTTTTTGTTAATGTTTCAAACGGTCATTGAACGGAGGGACTAACTTGTCCACGTTAGTGCAAATGTCAGGAACCACGAGTGGATTATGAATATCTCAGGGACCAATTTGTCCAGAGCGGTAAATCTCACGGACCAAATTGAGGTTTTAGTTTTAAAATAAAAGTTTTAATTTGGTTGGACTAATTGTTTGTTAAGTGTGTTTTAGGATCTAATTTATTTGACAAAATAAAAAAACACATCTTGACTACAATTAGACCAAAAAGTTGGCGCAAGACAAGGCTTGGAATACAAGTTATTCTAATTTTTGAAGACCAAGTCAAAACTTTTCTAATTAAGGAAAGTTTGGTTGCAAGACTCTATGATTTCCTAAAAATTTATTTATGGAAAATACATGGAATTAAATAGAGGATCATCTTTATAAAATATCTCTATTTAAATATTCATGCATAATATATATATATATACATATACTTCGAAATTATATATAAAATAGGGAAACAAAATCAAATCTCTATTTTACACAATATTAGTTAATATTTTCGAGATATATATATATGTGTGTGGGAAATCTAGAAAGATCTTGTATGGAGAATTAAATGCAAATTATTAAATAAAAATAATTATCTAGAATTTATTCTAGAATATATTTTGCATTTAAGTAACAGAATATTTTTATGGACACTTTAAAAAGATTCTATGAGCCTCCTAAAGTTTCTATTTGAATCTACAAGATTCCCAGAAGATTCCATGCGGGACCAGAAGATTCTGTTGAAGATTCTACACGAAGATAGAAGATCTCAGAAGATTCTCTTAAGAATTTCAAGTCTAGAAGATTCCCGAAGATTCAGTGAAGATTCTAGAAGATTTCCGAAGATTCTATCAAGATCCCGAAGAATCTCAAGATTCCAGAAGAATCTCAAGCCTCAAGCTTCAAGGTTCAAGAATCTACATTCAGAAGATTCCCTGGAAGACCATGTTTAGTGATTAAGTATTTTCAAAAAATGAGAAATTGTGAAATCCTAATTCGTACCAACATGGAGGCACAATTGTGGAGCAAGAAAAGCTGAAAACCCTAGCCTTTTCCCACTCCCAAGTTGGCGCAAAACATGCTTGCATTTTTGCAAGATTTTGTGAAAAAATGATGAAGCAATACACACCACAACGTTAACAGTATTAGTCCCTTCGTTAGGGACTTGTTTGTCTACTATTCTAGTTCATTAAGGACTATAATGTCTCTTTTTGTTAACGTTTCAACGGTCATTGAACGGAGGGACTAACTTGTCCACGTTAGTGCAAATGTCAGGAATCACGAGTGGATTATGAATATCTCAGGGACCAATTTGACCCGAGCGGTAAATCTCACGGACCAAATTGAGGTTTTAGTTTAAAATAAAAGTTTTAATTTGGTTGGACTAATTGTTTGTTAAGTGTGTTTTAGGATCTAATTTATTTGACAAAATAAAAAACACATCTTGACTACAATTAGACCAAAAAGTTGGCGCAAGACAAGGCTTGGAATACAAGTTATTCTAATTTTGAAGACCAAGTCAAAACTTTCTAATTAAGGAAAGTTTGGTTGCAAGACTCTATGATTTCCTAAAAATTTATTTATGGAAAATACATGGAATTAAATAGAGGATCATCTTTATAAAATATCTCTATTTAAATATTCATGCATAATATATATATATATATACATATATTTCGAAATTATATATAAATAGGGAAACAAAATCAAATCTCTATTTTACACAATATTAGTTAATATTTTCGAGATATATATATATGTGTGTGGGAATCTAGAAAGATCTTGTATGGAGAATTAAATGCAAATTATTAAATAAAAATAATTATCTAGAATTTATTCTAGAATATATTTTGCATTTAAGTAACAGAATATTTTTATGGACACTTTAAAAAGATTCTATGAGCCTCCTAAAGTTTCTATTTGAATCTACAAGATTCCCAGAAGATTCCATGCGGGACCAGAAGATTCTGTTGAAGATCTACACGAAGATAGAAGATCTCAGAAGATTCTCTTAAGAATTTCAAGTCTAGAAGATTCCCGAAGATTCAGTGAAGATTCTAGAAGATTTCCGAAGATTCTATCAAGATCCCGAAGAATCTCAAGATTCCAGAAGAATCTCAAGCCTCAAGCTTCAAGGTTCAAGAATCTACATTCAGAAGATTCCTGGAAGACCATGTTTAGTGATTAAGTATTTTCAAAAAATGAGAAATTGTGAAATCCTAATTCGTACCAACATGGAGGCACAATTGTGGAGCAAGAAAAGCTAAAAACCCTAGCCTTTTCCCATCCCAAGTTGGCGCAAAACATGCTTGCATTTTTGCAAGATTTTGTGAAAAAATGATGAAGCAATACACACCACAACGTTAACAGTATTAGTCCCTTCGTTAGGGACTTGTTTTGTCTACTATTCTAGTTCATTAAGGACTATAATGTCTTTTTTGTTAACGTTTCAAACGGTCATTGAACGGAGGGACTAACTTGTCCACGTTAGTGCAAATGTCAGGAACCACGAGTGGATTATGAATATCTCAGGGACCAATTTGACCCGGCGGTAAATCTCAGGGACCAAATTGAGGTTTTAGTTTAAAATAAAAGTTTTAATTTGGTGGACTAATTGTTTGTTAAGTGTGTTTTAGGATCTAATTTATTTGACAAAATAAAAAGACACATCTTGACTACAATTTGACCAAAAAGTTGGCGCAAGACAAGGCTTGGAATACAAGTTATTCTAATTTTTGAAGACCAAGTCAAAACTTTTCTAATTAAGGAAAGTTTGGTTGGAAGACTCTATGATTCCTAAAAATTTATTTATGGAAAATACATGGAATTAAATAGAGGACATCTTTATAAAATATCTCTATTAAATATTCATGCATAATATATATATATATACATATATTTCGAAATTATATATAAAATAGGGAAACAAATCAAATCTCTATTTTACACAATATTAGTTAATATTTTCGAGATATATATATATATGTGTTGGAAATCAAGAAAGATCTTGTATGGAGAATTAAATGCAAATTATTAAATAAAAATAATTATCTAGAATCTATTCTAGAATATATTTTGCATTTAAGTAATAGAATATTTTTATGGACACTTTAAAAAGATTCTGTGAGCCTCCTAAAGATTCTATTTGAATCTACAAGATTCCCAGAAGATTCCATGCGAGACCAGAAGATTGTGTTGAAGATTCTACACGAAGATAGACGATCTCAGAAGATTCTCTCCAAGAATTTCAATCTAGAAGATTCCCGAAGATTAATTGAAGATTCTAGAAGATTTCCGAAGATTCTATCAAGATCCCGAAGAATCTCAGATTCTAGAAGAATTCAAGCCTCAAGCTTCAAGATTCAAGAATCTACATTCAGAAGATTCCCTTGAAGACCATGTTTAGTGATTAAGTATTTTCAAAAAATGAGAAATTGTGAAATCCTAATTCGTACCAACATGGAGGCACAATTGTGGAGCAAGAAAAGCTAAAAACCCTAGCCTTTTCCCACTCCCAAGTTGGCGCAAAACATGCTTGCATTTTTGCAAGATTTTGTGAAAAATGATGAAGCAATACACACCACAACGTTAACAGTATTAGTCCCTTCGTTAGGGACTTGTTTGTCTACTATTCTAGTTCATTAAGGACTATAATGTCTCTTTTTGTTAACGTTTCAAACGGTCATTGAACGGAGGGACTAACTTGTCCACGTTAGTGCAAATGTCAGGAACCACGAGTGGATTATGAATATCTCAGGGACCAATTTGTCCCGCGCGGTAAATCTCA
>RYYW01000410.1:0-22035 GCA_013621005.1 Aeschynomene evenia | reverse complement strand
GCAAGCATGTTTTGCGCCAACTTGGGAGTGGAAAAGGCTAGGGTTTTTAGCTTTCTTGCTCCACAATTGTGCCTCCATGTTGGTACGAATTAGGATTTCACAATTTCTCATTTTTGAAAATACTTAATCACTAAACATGGTCTTCCAGGGAATTTTCTGAATGTAGATTCTTGAATCTTGAAGCTTGAGGCTTGATATTCTTCTGGAATCTTGAGATTCTTCGGGATCTTGATAGAATCTTCGGAAATCTTCTAGAATCTTCACTGAATCTTCGGGAATCTTCTAGACTTGAAATTCTTGAGAGAATCTTCTGAGATCGTCTATCTTCGTGTAGAATCTTCAACAGAATCTTCTGGTCCCGCATGGAATCTTCTGGAATCTTGTAGATTCAAATAGAATCTTTAGGAGGCTCACAGAATCTTTTTAAAGTGTCCATAAAAAATATTCTTTACTTAAATGCAAAATATATTCTAGAATAAATTCTAGATAATTATTTTATTTAATAATTTGCATTTAATTCTCCATACAAGATCTTTCTAGATTTCCCACACATATATATATATATATCTCGAAAATATTAACTAATTGTTGTAAAATAGAGATTTGATTTGTTTTCCCTATTTTATATATAATTTCGAATATATATGTATATATATATATATATATATTATGCATGAATATTTAAATAGAGATATTTTATAAAGATGATCCTCTATTTAATTCCATGTATTTTCCATAAATAAATTTTTAGGAAATCATAGAGTCTTCCAACCAAACTTTCCTTAATTAGAAAGCTTTGACTTGGTCTTCAAAAATTAGAATAACTTGTATTCCAAGCCTTGTCTTGCGCCAACTTTTGGTCTAATTGTAGTCAAGATGTGTCTTTTTATTTTGTCAAATAAATTAGATCCTAAAACACACTTAACAAACAATTAGTCCAACCAAATTAAAACTTTTATTTTAGAATAAAACCCCAATTTGGTCCCTGAGATTTACCGCGCGGGACAAATTGGTCCCTGAGATATTCATAATCCACTCGTGGTTCTGACATTTGCACTAACGTGGACAAGTTAGTCCCTCCGTTCAATGACCGTTTGAAACGTTAACAAAAAGAGACATTATAGTCCTTAATGAACTAGAATAGTAGACAAACAAGTCCCTAACGAAGGGACTAATACTGTTAACGTTGTGGTGTGTATTGCTTCATCATTTTTTCACAAAATCTTGCAAAAATGCAAGCATGTTTTGCGCCAACTTGGGAGTGGAAAAGGCTAGGGTTTTTAGCTTTTCTTGCTCCACAATTGTGCCTCCATGTTGGTACGAATTAGGATTTCACAATTTCTCATTTTTTGAAAATACTTAATCACTAAACATGGTCTTCCAGGGAATCTTCTGAATGTAGATTCTTGAATCTTGAAGCTTGAGGCTTGAGATTCTTCTGGAATCTTGAGATTCTTCGGATCTTGATAGAATCTTCGGAAATCTTCTAGAATCTTCACTGAATCTTCGGGAATCTTCTAGACTTGAAATTCTTGAGAGAATCTTCTGAGATCTTCTATCTTCGTGTAGAATCTTCAACAGAATCTTCTGGTCCCGCATGGAATCTTCTGGGAATCTTGTAGATTCAAATAGAATCTTTAGGAGGCTCACAGAATCTTTTTAAAGTGTCCATAAAAATATTCTGTTACTTAAATGCAAAATATATTCTAGATAAATTCTAGATAATTATTTTTATTTAATAATTTGCATTTAATTCTCCATACAAGATCTTTCTAGATTTCCCACACATATTATATATATCTCGAAAATATTAACTAATATTGTAAAATAGAGATTTGATTTTGTTTCCCTATTTATATATAATTTCGAAATATATATGTATATATATATATATATATATTATGCATGAATATTTAAATAGAGATATTTATAAAGATGATCCTCTATTTAATTCCATGTATTTTCCATAAATAAATTTTTAGGAAATCATAGAGTCTTCCAACCAAACTTTCCTTAATTAGAAAAGCTTTGACTTGGTCTTCAAAAATTAGAATAACTTGTATTCCAAGCCTTGTCTTGCGCCAACTTTTTGGTCTAATTGTAGTCAAGATGTGTCTTTTTATTTTGTCAAATAAATTAGATCCTAAAACACACTTAACAAACAATTAGTCCAACCAAATTAAAACTTTTATTTTAGAATAAAACCCCAATTTGGTGTGAGATTTACCGCGCGGGACAAATTGGTCCCTGAGATATTCATAATCCACTCGTGGTTCCTGACATTTGCACTAACGTGGACAAGTTAGTCCCTCCGTTCAATGACCGTTTGAAACGTTAACAAAAAGAGACATTATAGTCCTTAATGAACTAGAATAGTAGACAAACAAGTCCCTAACGAAGGGACTAATACTGTTAACGTTGTGGTGTGTATTGCTTCATCATTTTTCACAAATCTTGCAAAAATGCAAGCATGTTTTGCGCCAACTTGGGAGTGGGAAAAGGCTAGGGTTTTTAGCTTTTCTTGCTCCACAATTGTGCCTCCATGTTGGTACGAATTAGGATTTCACAATTTCTCATTTTTTGAAAATACTTAATCACTAAACATGGTCTTCCAGGGAATTTTCTGAATGTAGATTCTTGAATCTTGAAGCTTGAGGCTTGATATTCTTCTGGAATCTTGAGATTCTTCGGGATCTTGATAGAATCTTCGGAAATCTTCTAGAATCTTCACTAAATCTTCGGGAATCTTCTAGACTTGAAATTCTTGAGAGAATCTTCTGAGATCGTCTATCTTCGTGTAGAATCTTCAACAGAATCTTCTGGTCCCGCATGGAATCTTCTGGGAATCTTGTAGATTCAAATAGAATCTTTAGGAGGCTCACGAAATCTTTTTAAAGTGTCCATAAAAATATTCTGTTACTTAGATGCAAAATATATTCTAGAATAAATTCTAGATAATTATTTTATTTAATAATTTGCATTTAATTCTCCATACAAGATCTTTCTAGATTTCCCACACATATAATATATATATCTCGAAAATATTAACTAATATTGTGTAAAATAGAGATTTGATTTTGTTTCCCTATTTATATATAATTTCGATATATATATATATATATATATATATTATGCATGAATATTTAAATAGAGATATTTTATAAAGATGATCCTCTATTTAATTCCATGTATTTTCCATAAATAAATTTTTAGGAAATCATAGAGTCTTCCAACCAAACTTTCCTTAATTAGAAAAGCTTTGACTTGGTCTTCAAAAATTAGAATAACTTGTATTCCAAGCCTTGTCTTGCGCCAACTTTTTGGTCTAATTGTAGTCAAGATGTGTCTTTTTATTTTGTCAAATAAATTAGATCCTAAAACACACATAACAAACAATTAGTCCAACCAAATTAAAACTTTTATTTAGAATAAAACCCCAATTTGGTCCTGAGATTTACCGCGCGGGACAAATTGGTCCCTGAGATATTCATAATCCACTCGTGGTTCCTGACATTTGCACTAACGTGGACAAGTTAGTCCCTCCGTTCAATGACCGTTTGAAACGTTAACAAAAAGAGACATTATAGTCCTTAAAAACTAGAATAGTAGACAAACAAGTCCCTAACGAAGGGACTAATTTGTTAAACGTTGTGGTGTGATTGCTTCATATTTTTTCAAAATCTTCAAAAATGCAAGCATGCGCAACTTGGAGTAAAAAGGCTAGGGTTTTTTAGCTTTTCTTGCTCCACAATTGTGCTCATGTTGGTACAATTAGGATTCACAATTTCTCATTTTGAAATACTTAATCACTAAACATGGTCTTCCAATCTCGATTCTTGAATCTTGAAATGATATTTTGTGAATCTTGAAGATCTTGATGGAGAATTAAATGCAAATTATTAAATAAAAATAATTATCTAGAATTATTCTAGAATATATTTTGCATTTAAGTAATAGAATATTATGGACACTTTAAAAAGATTCTTGAGCCTCCTAAAGATTCTATTTGAATCTACAAGATTCCCAGAAGATTCCATGCGCGAGACCAGAAGATTGTGTTGAAGATTCTACACGAAGATAGACGATCTCAGAAGATTCTCTCAAGAATTTCAAGTCTAGAAGATTCCCGAAGATTCATGAAGATTCTAGAAGATTCCGAAGATTCTATCAAGATCCCGAAGAATCTCAAGATTCCAGAAGAATATCAAGCCTCAAGCTTCAAGATTCAAGAATCTACATTCAGAAGATTCCCTGGAAGACCATGTTTAGTGATTAAGTATTTTCAAAAAATGAGAAATTGTGAAATCCTAATTCGTACCAACATGGAGGCACAATTGTGGAGCAAGAAAAGCTAAAAACCCTAGCCTTTTCCCACTCCCAAGTTGGCGCAAAACATGCTTGCATTTTTGCAAGATTTTGTGAAAAAATGATGAAGCAATACACACCACAACGTTAACAGTATTAGTCCCTTCGTTAGGACTTGTTTGTCTACTATTCTAGTTCATTAAGGACTATAATGTCTCTTTTTGTTAACGTTTCAAACGGTCATTGAACGAGGGACTAACTTGTCCACGTTAGTGCAAATGTCAGGAACCACGAGTGGATTATGAATATCTCAGGGACCAATTTGTCCCGCGCGGTAAATCTCAGGGACCAAAGGGAGTAAAATAAAAGTTTTAATTGGTTGGACTAATTTGTTTGTTGTGTTTAGGATCTAATTTATTTGACAAAAAAAAAGACACATCTTGACTACAATTAGACCAAAAAGTTGGCGCAAGACAAGGCTTGGAATACAAGTTATTCTAATTTTTGAAAGACCAAGTCAAAGCTTTTCTAATTAAGGAAAGTTTGGTTGGAAGACTCTATGATTTCCTAAAAATTTATTTATGGAAAATACATGGAATTAAATAGAGGATCATCTTTATAAAATATCTCTATTTAAATATTCATGCATATATATATATATATACATATATTTCGAAATTATATATAAATAGGGAAACAAAATCAAATCTCTATTTTACACAATATTAGTTAATATTTTCGAGATATATATATATATATGTGTGGGAAATCTAGAAAGATCTTGTATGGAGAATTAAATGCAAATTATTAAATAAAAATAATTATCTAGAATTATTCTAGAATATATTTTGCATTAAGTAACAGAATATTTTTATGGACACTTAAAAAGATTCTGTGAGCCTCCTAAAGATTCTTTTGAATCTACAAGATTCCCAGAAGATTCCATGCGGGACCAGAAGATTCTGTTGAAGATTCTACACGAGAAGATAGAGATCTCAGAAGATTCTCTCAAGAATTTCAAGTCTAGAAGATTCCCGAAGATTCAGTGAAGATTCTAGAAGATTTTCGAAGATTCTATCAAGATCCCGAAGAATCTCAAGATTCCAGAAGAATCTCAAGCCTCAAGCTTCAAGATTCAAGAATCTACATTCAGAAAGATTCCCTGGAAGACCATGTTTAGTGATTAAGTATTTTCAAAAAATGAGAAATTGTGAAATCCTAATTCGTACCAACATGGAGGCACAATTGTGGAGCAAGAAAAGCTAAAACCCTAGCCTTTCCCACTCCCAAGTTGGCGCAAAACATGCTTGCATTTTTGCAAGATTTTGTGAAAAAATGATGAAGCAATACACACCACAACGTTAACAGTATTAGTCCCTTCGTTAGGGACTTGTTTGTCTACTATTCTAGTTCATTAAGGACTATAATGTCTCTTTTGTTAACGTTTCAAACGGTCATTGAACGGAGGGACTAACTTGTCCACGTTAGTGCAAATGTCAGGAACCACGAGTGGATTATGAATATCTCAGGGACCAATTTGTCCCGCGCGGTAAATCTCAGGGACCAAATTGGGGTTTATTTTAAAATAAAAGTTTTAATTTGGTTGGACTAATTGTTTGTTAAGTGTGTTTTAGGATCTAATTTATTTGACAAAATAAAAAGACACATCTTGACTACAATTAGACCAAAAAGTTGGCGCAAGACAAGGCTTGGAATACAAGTTATTCTAATTTTTGAAGACCAAGTCAAAGCTTTTCTAATTAAGGAAAGTTTGGTTGGAAGACTCTATGATTTCCTAAAAATTTATTTATGGAAAATACATGGAATTAAATAGAGGATCATCTTTATAAAATATCTCTATTTAAATATTCATGCATATATATATATATATATATATACATATATTTCGAAATTATATATAAATAGGGAAACAAAATCAAATCTCTATTTTACACAATATTAGTTAATATTTCGAGATATATATATATATGTGTGGGAAATCTAGAAAGATCTTGTATGGAGAATTAAATGCAAATTATTAAATAAAAATAATTATCTAGAATTTATTCTAGAATATATTTTGCATTTAAGTAACAGAATATTTTTATGGACACTTTAAAAAGATTCTGTGAGCCTCCTAAAGATTCTATTTGAATCTACAAGATTCCCAGAAGATTCCATGCGGACCAGAAGATTCTGTTGAGATTCTACACGAAGATAGAGATCTCAGAAGATTCTCTCAAGAATTTCAAGTCTAGAAGATTCCCGAAGATTCAGTGAAGATTCTAGAAGATTTCCGAAGATTCTATCAAGATCCCGAAGAATCTCAAGATTCCAGAAGAATCTCAAGCCTCAAGCTTCAAGATTCAAGAATCTACATTCAGAAGATTCCCTGGAAGACCATGTTTAGTGATTAAGTATTTTCAAAAATGAGAAATTGTGAAATCCTAATTCGTACCAACATGGAGGCACAATTGTGGAGCAAGAAAAGCTAAAAACCCTAGCCTTTTCCCACTCCCAAGTTGGCGCAAAACATGCTTGCATTTTTGCAAGATTTTGTGAAAAATGATGAAGCAATACACACCACAACGTTAACAGTATTAGTCCCTTCGTTAGGGACTTGTTTGTCTACTATTCTAGTTCATTAAGGACTATAATGTCTCTTTTTGTTAACGTTTCAAACGGTCATTGAACGGAGGGACTAACTTGTCCACGTTAGTGCAAATGTCAGGAACCACGAGTGGATTATGAATATCTCAGGGACCAATTTGTCCCGCGCGTAAATCTCAGGGACCAAATTGGGGTTTAGTTTTAAAATAAAAGTTTTAATTTGGTTGGACTAATTGTTTGTTAAGTGTGTTTTAGGATCTAATTTATTTGACAAAATAAAAAGACACATCTTGACTACAATTAGACCAAAAAGTTGGCGCAAGACAAGGCTTGGAATACAAGTTATTCTAATTTTTGAAGACCAAGTCAAAGCTTTCATAATTAAGGAAAGTTTGGTTGGAAGACTCTATGATTTCCTAAAAATTTATTTATGGAAAATACATGGAATTAAATAGAGGATCATCTTTATAAAATATCACTATTTAAATATTCATGCATAATATATATATATATACATATATTTCGAAATTATATATAAAATAGGGAAACAAAATCAAATCTCTATTTTACACAATATTAGTTAATATTTTCGAGATATATATATATATGTGTGGGAAATCTAGAAAGATCTTGTATGGAGAACTAAATGCAAATTATTAAATAAAAATAATTATCTAGAATTTATTCTAGAATATATTTTGCATTTAAGTAACAAAATATTTTTATGGACACTTTAAAAAGATTCTATGAGCCTCCTAAAGATTCTATTTGAATCTACAAGATTCCCAGAAGATTCCATGCGGGACTAGAAGATTCTGTTGTAGATTCTACACGAAGATAGAAGATCTCAGAAGATTCTCTCAAGAATTTCAAGTCTAGAAGATTCCCGAAGATTCAGTGAAGATTCTAGAAGATTTCCGAAGATTCTATCAAGATCCCGAAGAATCTAAAGATTCCAGAAGAATTTCAAGCCTCAAGCTTCAAGATTCAAGAATCTACATTCAGATGATTCCCTAGAAGACCATGTTTAGTGATTAAGTATTTTCAAAAAATGAGAAATTGTGAAATCCTAATTCAAACCAACATGGAGGCACAATTGTGGAGCAAGAAAAGCTAAAAACCCTAGCCTTTTCCCACTCTCAAGTTGGCGCAAAACATGCTTGCATTTTTGCAAGATTTTGTGAAAAAATGATGAAGCAATACACACCACAACGTTAACAGTATTAGTCCCTTCGTTAGGGACTTGTTTGTCTACTATTCTAGTTCATTAAGGACTATAATCTCTTTTTGTTAACGTTTCAAACGGTCATTGAACGGAGGGACTAACTTGTCCACGTTAGTGCAAATGTCAGGAACCACGAGTGGATTATGAATATCTCAGGGACCAATTTGTCCCGCGCGGTAAATCTCAGGGACCAAATTGGGTTTTAGTCTTAAAATAAAAGTTTTAATTTGGTTGGACTAATTGTTTGTTAAGTGTGTTTTAGGATCTAATTTATTTGACAAAATAAAAAGACACATCTTGACTACAATTAGACCAAAAAGTTGGCGCAAGACAAGGCTTGGAATACAAGTTATTCTAATTTTTGAAGACCAAGTCAAAGCTTTTCTAATTAAGGAAAGTTTGGTTGGAAGACTCTATGATTTCCTAAAAATTTATTTATGGAAAATACATGGAATTAAATAGAGGATCATCTTTATAAAATATCTCTATTTAAATATTCATGCATATATATATATATATATATACATATATTTCGAAATTATATATAAAATAGGGAAACAAAATCAAATCTCTATTTTACACAATATTAGTTAATATTTTCGAGATATATATATATATATGTGTGGGAAATCTAGAAAGATCTTGTATGGAGAATTAAATGCAAATTATTAAATAAAAATAATTATCTAGAATTTATTCTAGAATATATTTTGCATTTAAGTAACAGAATATTTTATGGACACTTTAAAAAGATTCTGTGAGCCTCCTAAAGATTCTATTTGAATCTACAAGATTCCCAGAAGATTCCATGCGGGACCAGAAGATTCTGTTGAAGATTCTACACGAAGATAGAGATCTCAGAAGATTCTCTCAAGAATTTCAAGTCTAGAAGATTCCCGAAGATTCAGTGAAGATTCTAGAAGATTTCCGAAGATTCTATCAAGATCCCGAAGAATCTCAAGATTCCAGAAGAATAAGCCTCAAGCTTCAAGATTCAAGAATCTACATTCAGAAGATTCCCTGGAAGACCATGTTTAGTGATTAAGTATTTTCAAAAAATGAGAAATTGTGAAATCCTAATTCGTACCAACATGGAGGCACAATTGTGGAGCAAGAAAAGCTAAAAACCCTAGCCTTTTCCCACTCCCAAGTTGGCGCAAAACATGCTTGCATTTTTGCAAGATTTTGTGAAAAAATGATGAAGCAATACACACCACAACGTTAACAGTATTAGTCCCTTCGTTAGGGACTTGTTGTCTACTATTCTAGTTCATTAAGGACTATAATGTCTCTTTTTGTTAACGTTTCAAACGGTCATTGAACGGAGGGACTAACTTGTCCACGTTAGTGCAAATGTCAGGAACCACGAGTGGATTATGAATATCTCAGGGACCAATTTGTCCCGCGCGGTAAATCTCAGGGACCAAATTGGGGTTTTAGTCTTAAAATAAAAGTTTTAATTTGGTTGGACTAATGTTTGTTAAGTGTGTTTTAGGATCTAATTTATTTGACAAAATAAAAAGACACATCTTGACTACAATTAGACCAAAAAGTTGGCGCAAGACAAGGCTTGGAATACAAGTTATTCTAATTTTTGAAGACCAAGTCAAAGCTTTTCTAATTAAGGAAAGTTTGGTTGGAAGACTCTATGATTTCCTAAAAATTTATTTATGGAAAATACATGGAATTAAATAGAGGATCATCTTTATAAAATATCTCTATTTAAATATTCATGCATATATATATATATATATATATATATATATTTTAATTATTATATAAAATAGGGAAACAAAATCAAATCTCTATTTTACACAATATTAGTTAATATTTTCGAGATATATATATATATATGTGTGGGAAATCTAGAAAGATCTTGTATGGAGAATTAAATGCAAATTATTAAATAAAAATAATTATCTAGAATTTATTCTAGAATATATTTTGCATTTAAGTAACAGAATATTTTTATGGACACTTTAAAAAGATTCTGTGAGCCTCCTAAAGATTCTATTTGAATCTACAAGATTCCCAGAAGATTCCATGCGGGACCAGAAGATTCTGTTGAAGATTCTACACGAAGATAGAGATCTCAGAAGCTCTCTCTCTTCTTTCTTGAAGATTCGAAGATTTTTCGATTCTTGATATCTCAAGATTTTTCTCTCCCTCAAGCTTCAAGATTCAAGAATCTACATTCAGAAGATTCCCTGGAAGACCATGTTTAGTGATTAAGTATTTTCAAAAAATGAGAAATTGTGAAATCCTAATTCGTACCAACATGGAGGCACAATTGTGGAGCAAGAAAAGCTAAAAACCCTAGCCTTTTCCCACTCCCAAGTTGGCGCAAAACATGCTTGCATTTTTGCAAGATTTTGTGAAAAAATGATGAAGCAATACACACCACAACGTTAACAGTATTAGTCCCTTCGTTAGGGACTTGTTTGTCTACTATTCTAGTTCATTAAGGACTATAATGTCTCTTTTTTGTTAACGTTTCAAACGGTCATTGAACGGAGGGACTAACTTGTCCACGTTAGTGCAAATGTCAGGAACCACGAGTGGATTATGAATATCTCAGGGACCAATTTGTCCGCGCGGTAAATCTCAGGGACCAAATTGGGGTTTAGTCTTAAAATAAAAGTTTTAATTTGGTTGGACTAATGTTTGTTAAGTGTGTTTTAGGATCTAATTTATTTGACAAAATAAAAAGACACATCTTGACTACAATTAGACCAAAAAGTTGGCGCAAGACAAGGCTTGGAATACAAGTTATTCTAATTTTTGAAGACCAAGTCAAAGCTTTTCTAATTAAGGAAAGTTTGGTTGGAAGACTCTATGATTTCCTAAAAATTTATTTATGGAAAATACATGGAATTAAATAGAGGATCATCTTTATAAAATATCTCTATTTAATATTCATGCATATATATATATATATATATACATATATTTCGAAATTATATATAAAATAGGGAAACAAAATCAAATCTCTATTTTACACAATATTAGTTAATATTTTCGAGATATATATATATATATGTGTGGGAAATCTAGAAAGATCTTGTATGGAGAATTAAATGCAAATTATTAAATAAAATAATTATCTAGAATTTATTCTAGAATATATTTTGCATTTAAGTAACAGAATATTTTTATGGACACTTTAAAAAGATTCTGTGAGCCTCCTAAAGATTCTATTTGAATCTACAAGATTCCCAGAAGATTCCATGCGGGACCAGAAGATTCTGTTGAAGATTCTACACGAAGATAGAAGATCTCAGAAGATTCTCTCAAGAATTTCAAGTCTAAGATTCCCGAAGATTCAGTGAAGATTCTAGAAGATTTCCGAAGATTCTATCAAGATCCCGAAGAATCTCAAGATTCCAGAAGAATATCAAGCCTCAAGCTTCAAGATTCAAGAATCTACATTCAGAAGATTCCCTGGAAGACCATGTTTAGTGATTAAGTATTTTCAAAAAATGAGAAATTGTGAAATCCTAATTCGTACCAACATGGAGGCACAATTGTGGAGCAAGAAAAGCTAAAAACCCTAGCCTTTTCCCACTCCCAAGTTGGCGCAAAACATGCTTGCATTTTTGCAAGATTTTGTGAAAAAATGATGAAGCAATACACACCACAACGTTAACAGTATTAGTCCCTTCGTTAGGGACTTGTTTGTCTACTATTCTAGTTCATTAAGGACTATAATGTCTTTTTGTTAACGTTTCAAACGGTCATTGAACGGAGGGACTAACTTGTCCACGTTAGTGCAAATGTCAGGAACCACGAGTGGATTATGAATATCTCAGGGACCAATTTGTCCCGCGCGGTAAATCTCAGGGACCAAATTGGGTTTTTAAAATAAAAGTTTTAATTTGGTTGGACTAATTGTTTGTTAAGTGTGTTTTAGGATCTAATTTATTTGACAAAATAAAAAGACACATCTTGACTACAATTAGACCCAAAAAGTTGGCGCAAGACAAGGCTTGGAATACAAGTTATTCTAATTTTTGAAGACCAAGTCAAAGCTTTTCTAATTAAGGAAAGTTTGGTTGGAAGACTCTATGATTTCCTAAAAATTTATTTATGGAAAATACATGGAATTAAATAGAGGATCATCTTTATAAAATATCTCTATTTAAATATTCATGCATAATATATATATATATATACATATATTTCGAAATTATATATAAAATAGGGAAACAAAATCAAATCTCTATTTTACACAATATTAGTTAATATTTTCGAGATATATATATATATGTGTGTGGGAAATCTAGAAAGATCTTGTATGGAGAATTAAATGCAAATTATTAAATAAAAATAATTATCTAGAATTTATTCTAGAATATATTTTGCATTTAAGTAACAGAATATTTTTATGGACACTTTAAAAAGATTCTGTGAGCCTCCTAAATTCTATTTGAATCTACAAGATTCCCAGAAGATTCCATGCGGACCAGAAGATTCTGTTGAAGATTCTACACGAAGATAGAAGATCTCAGAAGATTCTCTCAAGAATTTCAAGTCTAGAAGATTCCCGAAGATTCAGTGAAGATTCTAGAAGATTTCCGAAGATTCTATCAAGATCCCGAAGAATCTCAAGATTCAGAAGAATATCAAGCCTCAAGCTTCAAGATTCAAGAATCTACATTCAGAAGATTCCCTGGAAGACCATGTTTAGTGATTAAGTATTTTCAAAAAATGAGAAATTGTGAAATCCTAATTCGTACCAACATGGAGGCACAATTGTGGAGCAAGAAAAGCTAAAAACCCTAGCCTTTTCCCACTCCCAAGTTGGCGCAAAACATGCTTGCATTTTTGCAAGATTTTGTGAAAAAATGATGAAGCAATACACACCACAACGTTAACAGTATTAGTCCCTTCGTTAGGGACTTGTTTGTCTACTATTCTAGTTCATTAAGGACTATGATGTCTCTTTTTGTTAACGTTTCAAACGGTCATTGAACGGAGGGACTAACTTGTCCACGTTAGTGCAAATGTCAGAAACCACGAGTGGATTATGAATTTCTCAGGGACCAATTTGTCCCGCGCGGTAAATCTCAGGGACCAAATTGGGGTTTTAGTCTTAAAATAAAAGTTTTAATTTGGTTGGACTAATTTTGTTAAGTGTGTTTTAGGATCTAATTTATTTGACAAAATAAAAAGACACATCTTGACTACAATTAGACCAAAAAGTTGGCGCAAGACAAGGCTTGGAATACAAGTTATTCTAATTTTTGAAGACCAAGTCAAAGCTTTTCTAATTAAGGAAAGTTTGGTTGGAAGACTCTATGATTTCCTAAAAATTTATTTATGGAAAATACATGGAATTAAATAGAGGATCATCTTTATAAAAATATCTCTATTTAAATATTCATGCATAATATATATATATATATACATATATTTCGAAATTATATATAAAATAGGGAAACAAAATCAAATCTCTATTTTACACATATTAGTTAATATTTTCGAGATATATATATATTGTGTGGGAAATCTAGAAAGATCTTGTATGGAGAATTAAATGCAAAATTATTAAATAAAATAATTATCTAGAATTTATTCTAGAATATATTTTGCATTTAAGTAACAGAATATTTTTATGGACACTTTAAAAAGATTCTGTGAGCCTCCTAAAGATTCTATTTGAATCTACAAGATTCCAAGATTCCATGCGGGACCAGAAGATTCTGTTGAAGATTCTACACGAAGATAGAAGATCTCAGAAGATTCTCTCAAGAATTTCAAGTCTAGAAGATTCCCGAAGATTCAGTGAAGATTCTAGAAGATTTCCGAAGATTCTATCAAGATCCCGAAGAATCTCAAGATTCAGAAGAATATCAAGCCTCAAGCTTCAAGATTCAAGAATCTACATTCAGAAGATTCCCTGGAAGACCATGTTTAGTGATTAAGTATTTTCAAAAAATGAGAAATTGTGAAATCCTAATTCGTACCAACATGGAGGCACAATTGTGGAGCAAGAAAAGCTAAAAACCCTAGCCTTTTCCCACTCCCAAGTTGGCGCAAACATGCTTGCATTTTTGCAAGATTTTGTGAAAAAATGATGAAGCAATACACACCACAACGTTAACAGTATTAGTCCCTTCGTTAGGGACTTGTTGTCTACTATTCTAGTTCATTAAGGACTATAATGTCTCTTTTTGTTAACGTTTCAAACGGTCATTGAACGGAGGGACTAACTTGTCCACGTTAGTGCAAATGTCAGGAACCACGAGTGGATTATGAATATCTCAGGGACCAATTTGTCCCGCGCGGTAAATCTCAGGGACCAAATTGGGGTTTTATTAAAATAAAAGTTTTAATTTGGTTGGACTAATTGTTTGTTAAGTGTGTTTTAGGATCTAATTTATTTGACAAATAAAAAGACACATCTTGACTACAATTAGACCAAAAAGTTGGCGCAAGACAAGGCTTGGAATACAAGTTATTCTAATTTTTGAAGACCAAGTCAAAGCTTTTCTAATTAAGGAAAGTTTGGTTGGAAGACTCTATGATTTCCTAAAAATTTATTTATGGAAAATACATGGAATTAAATAGAGGATCATCTTTATAAAATATCTCTATTTAAATATTCATGCATAATATATATATATATATACATATATTTCGAAATTATATATAAAATAGGGAAACAAAATCAAATCTCTATTTTACACAATATTAGTTAATATTTTCGAGATATATATATATGTGTGGGGAAATCTAGAAAGATCTTGTATGGAGAATTAAATGCAAATTATTAAATAAAATAATTATCTAGAATTTATTCTAGAATATATTTTGCATTTAAGTAAATATTTTTATGGACACTTTAAAAAGATTCTGTGAGCCTCCTAAAGATTCTATTTGAATCTACAAGATTCCCAGAAGATTCCATGCGGACCAGAAGATTCTGTTGAAGATTCTACACGAAGATAGAAGATCTCAGAAGATTCTCTCAAGAATTTCAAGTCTAGAAGATTCCCGAAGATTCAGTGAAGATTCTAGAAGATTTCGAAGATTCTATCAAGATCCCGAAGAATCTCAAGATTCCAGAAGAATCTCAAGCCTCAAGCTTCAAGATTCAAGAATCTACATTCAGAAGATTCCCTGGAAGACCATGTTTAGTGATTAAGTATTTTCAAAAAATGAGAAATTGTGAAATCCTAATTCGTACCAACATGGAGGCACAATTGTGGAGCAAGAAAAGCTAAAAACCCTAGCCTTTTCCCACTCCCAAGTTGGCGCAAAACATGCTTGCATTTTTGCAAGATTTTGTGAAAAAATGATGAAGCAATACACACCACAACGTTAACAGTATTAGTCCCTTCGTTAGGGACTTGTTTGTCTACTATTCTAGTTCATTAGGACTATAATGTCTCTTTTTGTTAACGTTTCAAACGGTCATTGAACGGAGGGACTAACTTGTCCACGTTAGTGCAAATGTCAGGAACCACGAGTGGATTATGAATATCTCAGGGACCAATTTGTCCCGCGCGGTAAATCTCAGGGACCAAATTGGGGTTTTAGTCTTAAAATAAAAGTTTTAATTTGGTTGGACTAATTGTTTGTTAAGTGTGTTTTAGGATCTAATTTAATTGACAAAATAAAAAAACACATCTTGACTACAATTAGACCAAAAAGTTGGCGCAAGACAAGGCTTGGAATACAAGTTATTCTAATTTTTGAAGACCAAGTCAAAACTTTTCTAAATAAGGAAAGTTTGGTTGGAAGACTCTATGATTTCCTAAAAATTTATTTATGGAAAATACATGGAATTAAATAGAGGATCATCTTTATAAAATATCTCTATTTAAATATTCATGCATGCATATATATATATATATATATATATATACACATTTCGAAATTATATATAAAATAGGGAAACAAAATCAAATCTCTATTTTACACAATATTAGTTAATATTTTCGAGATATATATATATATGTGTGGGAAATCTAGAAAGATCTTGTATGGAGAATTAAATGCAAATTATTAAATAAAATAATTATCTAGAATTTATTCTAGAATATATTTTGCATTAAGTAACAGAATATTTTTATGGACACTTTAAAAAGATTCTGTGAGCCTCCTAAAGATTCTATTTGAATCTACAAGATTCCCAGAAGATTCCATGCGGGACCAGAAGATTCTGTTGAAGATTCTACACGAAGATAGAAGATCTCAGAAGATTCTCTCAAGAATTTCAAGTCTAGAAGATTCCCGAAGATTCAGTGAAGATTCTAGAAGATTTTCGAAGATTCTATCAAGATCCCGAAGAATCAAGATTCCAGAAGAATCTCAAGCCTCAAGCTTCAAGATTCAAGAATCTACATTCAGAAGATTCCCTGGAAGACCATGTTTAGTGATTAAGTATTTTCAAAAAATGAGAAATTGTGAAATCCTAATTCGTACCAACATGGAGGCACAATTGTGGAGCAAGAAAAGCTAAAAACCCTAGCCTTTTCCCACTCCCAAGTTGGCGCAAAACATGCTTGCATTTTTGCAAGATTTTGTGAAAAAATGATGAAGCAATACACACCACAACGTTAACAGTATTAGTCCCTTCGTTAGGGACTTGTTTGTCTACTATTCTAGTTCATTAAGGACTATAATGTCTCTTTTTGTTAACGTTTCAAACGGTCATTGAACGAGGGACTAACTTGTCCACGTTAGTGCAAATGTCAGGAACCACGAGTGGATTATGAATATCTCAGGGACCAATTTGTCCCGCGCGGTAAATCTCAGGGACCAAATTGGGGTTTTATTCTTAAAATAAAAGTTTTAATTTGGTTGGATTAATTGTTTGTTAAGTGTGTTTCAGGATCTAATTTATTTGACAAAATAAAAAGACATATCTTGACTACAATTAGACCAAAAAGTTGGCGCAAGACAAGGCTTGGAATACAAGTTATTCTAATTTTTGAAGACCAAGTCAAAGCTTTTCTAATTAAGGAAAGTTTGGTTGGAAGACTCTGATTTCCTAAAAATTTATTTATGGAAAATACATGGAATTAAATAGAGGATCATCTTTATAAAATATCTCTATTTAAATATTCATGCATAATATATATATATATATACATATATTTCGAAATTATATATAAAATAGGCAAACAAAATCAAATCTCTATTTTACACAATATTAGTTAATATTTTCGAGATATATATATATATATGTGTGGGAAATCTAAAAGATCTTGTATGGAGAATTAAATGCAAATTATTAAATAAAAAAATTATCTAGAATTTATTCTAGAATATTTTTGCATTTAAGTAACAGATATTTTTTATGGACACTTTAAAAAGATTCTGTGAGCCTCCTAAAGATTCTATTTGAATCTACAAGATTCCCAGAAGATTCTATGCGGGACCAGAAGATTCTGTTGTAGATTCTACACGAAGATAGAAGATCTCATAAGATTCTCTCAAGAATTTCAAGTCTAGAAGATTCCCGAAGATTCTGTGAAGATTCTAGAAGATTTCCGAAGATTCTATCAAGATCCCGAAGAATCTAAAGATTCCAGAAGAATCTCAAGCCTCAAGCTTCAAGATTCAAGAATCTACATTCAGAAGATTCCCTAGAAGACCATGTTTAGTGATTAAGTATTTTCAAAAAATGAGAAATTTTGAAATCCTAATTCAAACCAACATGGAGGCACAATTGTGGAGCATGAAAAGCTAAAAGCCCTAGCCTTTTCCCACTCCCAAGTTGGCGCAAAACATGCTTGCATTTTTGCAAGATTTTGTGAAAAAATGATGAAGCAATACACACCACAACGTTAACAGTATTAGTCCCTTTCTTAGGGACTTGTTTGTCTACTATTCTAGTTCATTAAGGACTATAATGTCTCTTTTTGTTAACGTTTCAAACGGTTATTGAACGGAAGGACTAACTTGTCCACGTTAGTGCAAATGTCAGGAACCACGAGTGGATTATGAATATCTCAGGGACCAATTTGTCCCGCGCGTAAATCTCAGGGACAAAATTGGGGTTTTAGTCTTAAAATAAAAGTTTTAATTTGGTTGGATTAATTGTTTGTTAAGTGTGTTTCAGGATCTAATTTATTTGACAAAATAAAAAGACATATCTTGACTACAATTAGACCAAAAAGTTGGCGCAAGACAAGGCTTGGAATACAAGTTATTCTAATTTTTGAAGACCAAGTCAAAGCTTTCATAATTAAGGAAAGTTTGGTTGGAAGACTCTGATTTCCTAAAAATTTATTTATGGAAAATACATGGAATTAAATAGAGGATCATCTTTATAAAATATCTCTATTTAAATATTCATGCATATATATATATATATATATACATATATTTCGAAATATATATAAAATAGGGAAACAAAATCAAATCTCTATTTAAAACAATATTAGTTAATATTTTCGAGATATATATATATATATGTGTGGGAAATCTAGAAAGATCTTGTATGGAGAATTAAATGCAAATTATTAAATAAAAATAATTATCTAGAATTTATTCTAGAATATATTTTGCCTTTAAGTAACAGAATATTTTTATGGACACTTTAAAAAGATTCTATGAGCCTCCTAAAGATTCTATTTGAATCTACAAGATTCCAAGAAGATTCCATGCGGGACCAGAAGATTCTGTTGAAGATTCTACACGAAGATAGACGATCTCAGAAGATTCTCTCAAGAATTTCAAGTCTAGAAGATTCCCGAAGATTCAGTGAAGATTCTAGAAGATTTCCGAAGATTCTATCAAGATCCCGAAGAATCTCAAGATTCCAGAAGAATCAAGCCTCAAGCTTCAAGATTCAAGAATCTACATTCAGAAGATTCCCTGGAAGACCATGTTTAGTGATTAAGTATTTTCAAAAAATGAGAAATTGTGAAATCCTAATTCAAACCAACATGGAGGCACAATTGTGGAGCAAGAAAAGCTAAAAACCCTAGCCTTTTCCCACTCCCAAGTTGGCGCAAAACATGCTTGCATTTTTGCAACATTTTGTGAAAAAATGATGAAGCAATACACACCACAACGTTAACAGTATTAGTCCCTTCGTTAGGGACTTGTTTGTCTACTATTCTAGTTCATTAAGGACTATAATGTCTCTTTTTGTTAACGTTTCAAACGGTCATTGAACGGAGGGACTAACTTGTCCACGTTAGTGCAAATGTCAGGAACCACGAGTGGATTATGAATATCTCAGGGACCAATTTGTCCCGCGCGGTAAATCTCAGGGACCAAATTGGGTTTTTCTTAAAAATAAAGTTTTAATTTGGTTGGACTAATTGTTTGTTAAGTGTGTTTTAGGATCTAATTTATTTGACAAAATAAAAAGACACATCTTGACTACAATTAGACCAAAAAGTTGGCGCAAGACAAGGCTTGGAATACAAGTTATTCTAATTTTTGAAGACCAAGTCAAACTTTTCTAATTAAGGAAAGTTTGGTTGGAAGACTCTGATTTCCTAAAAATTTATTTATGGAAAATACATGGAATTAAATAGAGGATCATCTTATAAAATATCTCTATTTAAATATTCATGCATAATATATATATATATATATACATATATTTCGAAATATATAAAATAGGGAAACAAAATCAAATCTCTATTTACACAATATTAGTTAATATTTTCGAGATATATATATATATGTGTGGGAAATCTAGAAAGATCTTGTATGGAGAATTAAATGCAAATTATTAAATAAAAATAATTATCTAAATTATTCTAGAATATATTTTGCATTTAAGTAACAGAATATTTTTATGGACACTTTAAAAGATTCTGTGAGCCTCCTAAAGATTCTATTTGAATCTACAAGATTTCCCAGAAGATTCCATGCGGGACCAGAAGATTCTGTTGAAGATTCTACACGAAGATAGAAGATCTCAGAAGATTCTCAAGAATTTCAAGTCTAGAAGATTCCCGAAGATTCAGTGAAGATTCTAGAAGATTTCCGAAGATTCTATCAAGATCCCGAAGAATCTCAAGATTCCAGAAGAATCTCAAGCCTCAAGCTTCAAGATTCAAGAATCTACATTCAGAAGATTCCCTGGAAGACCATGTTTAGTGATTAAGTATTTTCAAAAAATGAGAAATTGTGAAATCCTAATTCGTACCAACATGGAGGCACAATTGTGGAGCAAGAAAAGCTAAAAACCCTAGCCTTTTCCCACCAAGTTGGCGCAAACATGCTTGCATTTTTGCAAGATTTTGTGAAAAAATGATGAAGCAATACACACCACAACGTTAACAGTATTAGTCCCTTCGTTAGGGACTTGTTTGTCTACTATTCTAGTTCATTAAGGACTATAATGTCTCTTTTTGTTAACGTTTCAAACGGTCATTGAACGGAGGACTAACTTGTCCACGTTAGTGCAAATGTCAGGAACCACGAGTGGATTATGAATATCTCAGGGACCAATTTGTCCCGCGCGGTAAATCTCAGGGACCAAATTGGGGTTTTAGTCTTAAAATAAAAGTTTTAATTTGGTTGGACTAATTGTTTGTTAAGTGTGTTTTAGGATCTAATTTATTTGACAAAATAAAAAGACACATCTTGACTACAATTAGACCAAAAAGTTGGCGCAAGACAAGGCTTGGAATACAAGTTATTCTAATTTTTGAAGACCAAGTCAAAGCTTTTCTAATTAAGGAAAGTTTGGTTGGAAGACTCTATGATTTCCTAAAAATTTATTTATGGAAAATACATGGAATTAAATAGAGGATCATCTTTATAAAATATCTCTATTTAAATATTCATGCATAATATATATATATATATACATATATTTCGAAATTATATATAAATAGGGAAACAAAATCAAATCTCTATTTTACACAATATTAGTTAATATTTTCGAGATATATATATATATATGTGTGGGAAATCTAGAAAGATCTTGTATGGAGAATTAAATGCAAATTATTAAATAAAATAATTATCTAGAATTTATTCTAGAATATATTTTGCATTTAAGTAACAGAATATTTTTATGGACACTTTAAAAAGATTCTGTGAGCCTCCTAAAGATTCTATTTGAATCTACAAGATTCCCAGAAGATTCCATGCGGGACCAGAAGATTCTGTTGAGATTCTACACGAAGATAGAAGATCTCAGAAGATTCTCTCAAGAATTTCAAGTCTAGAAGATTCCCGAAGATTCAGTGAAGATTCTAGAAGATTTCCGAAGATTCTATCAAGATCCCGAAGAATCTCAAGATTCCAGAAGAATCTCAAGCCTCAAGCTTCAAGATTCAAGAATCTACATTCAGAAGATTCCCTGGAGACCATGTTTAGTGATTAAGTATTTTCAAAAAATGAGAAATTGTGAAATCCTAATTCGTACCAACATGGAGGCACAATTGTGGAGCAAGAAAAGCTAAAAACCCTAGCCTTTTCCACTCCCAAGTTGGCGCAAAACATGCTTGCATTTTTGCAAGATTTGTGAAAAAATGATGAAGCACACACCACAACGTTAACAGTATTAGTCCCTTCGTTAGGGACTTGTTTGTCTACTATTCTAGTTCATTAAGGACTATAATGTCTCTTTTTGTTAACGTTTCAAACGGTCATTGAACGGAGGGACTAACTTGTCCACGTTAGTGCAAATGTCAGGAACCACGAGTGGATTATGAATATCTCGGGACCAATTTGTCCCGCGCGGTAAATCTCAGGGACCAAATTGGGGTTTTAGTCTTAAAATAAAAGTTTTAATTTGGTTGGACTAATTGTTTGTTAAGTGTTTTAGGATCTAATTTATTTGACAAAATAAAAAGACACATCTTGACTACAATTAGACCAAAAAGTTGGCGCAAGACAAGGCTTGGAATACAAGTTATTCTAATTTTTGAAGACCAAGTCAAAGCTTTTCTAATTAAGGAAAGTTTGGT
>RYYW01000409.1:5911-50003 GCA_013621005.1 Aeschynomene evenia | reverse complement strand
ACTAAATCACTCGCACGTGCATCGCATGTTTTTAAAAGTGGCCATGGTTCTGAAAATGTCCTATGTTGGAAAAGGAAATCTCTAAGCTCAGAAGGCTCAAAGAAAACTCAGAAAGCAAAGCCTTCTAAGAAGACTAACCCTCTCAGAAGGGTAAAACTTCTCAGAAAGCAAGTGCTTCTGAAAAGGGCAAACAAAAGGTCTCTGACTCTCAAAACCATGACCCTTCTAGAAAAGAAGGCAAAAGTCCAAGAAGCTAACAAGCAAGGACCAACAAAGAATGGGTACTAATCTGTTAACTTTGTGACTGCAGGTACATCATCAAGCGCTGCTCCACACCACGATGAGCAGTGGTACCTTGACAGTGGCTGCTCGAGGCACATGACTGGAAGCAAGCACTGGTTCAGAAGTCTCAAGCCCAGAAGGCGGAACAGTGCGATTCGGTGATGGCGCTAAGGGAAGAGTCACTGCAATCGGAGATGTTGGTAAGGATTCCTCTCACCAAATCTCAGATGTACTTTTGGTCGATGGCTTAACTCACAATCTATTAAGCATTAGTCAATTTGTGACAAAGGCTTAAAGGTTGAGTTTTATGCCAAGTATTGTCATGTGATTATCTCACAAATGACAAGATCGTTCTGGAAGGAAACGTGTTGGTAACATCTATGTTATCCATCTGGATGATCTAAAGGATCAAAACGTGGAGTGCCTTGTCTCTGTCCAAGAAGACAAATGGCTATGGCATAAGAAACTTGGTCATGCCCATATGAGACTTCTTTCTGAACTCTCTCAGAAAGGACTTGTAAAGGGCCTTCCCAGAATTAAGTATCAGAAGGATGCAACCTGCGACTTCTGTGAAAGGGAAACAGACCAAAGCTTCCTTTCCAGTAAAAGTGGTATTTCTACTCAGAAACCACTGGAACTGCCCACATGGATCTCTTTGGACCAACCAGAACGGCTTCTCTTTCTGGAAAACGCTATGGTCTTGTCATAGTGGATGATTACTCCAGATTCACTTGGGTTTTTCTTTTAGCCTCTAAGGAAGAAACTTTTGAGAAGTTCAAAGCATTTGCAAAAAGAGTTTCAACAGAAAAGGATTCGCACATTCATGCCATAAGATCAGATCATGGTGGTGAATTTGAGAACCATGCTTTCGAAAAGTTTTGTGAAAATCTGGGCATTGCTCACGAATTCTCATCTCCCAGAACTCCTCAACAAAATGGAGTGGCTGAGAGAAAGAATCGAAGCCTTCAAGAGATGGCAAGAACAATGCTCTTAGAAAGCGGACTTTCAAAGGTTTCTGGGCTGAAGCAGTTAACACTTCATGCTACATTCAGAATCGAGTCTTTCTGAGACCAATTCTGAAAAGACACCTTACGAGCTATGGAAGAATAAAATACCAAACATTTCTTATTTCCATGTATTTGGTTCTTCTTGTTTTATTCTCAACACAAAGGACAAACTCTCTAAGTTTGATCCTAAGTCCGATGATGGATGCTTCCTAGGATACTCCTCAGTCTCTAAAGCTTACAGAGTATATAACAAAAGGAGTAAATGTGTTGAAGAGACAATCCATATTAAGTTCAAAGAACTTAGTAAGGACATGTCTCAGAAAGATGCAGACTTAGAAGATAAGTTTGAGAAACTCAACATCTCTTCTGAGAAAGCCAAAAAGAAAATTCTTATAGATGATGAGACTGACTTCCAAACCATGGAACAACCATCTCTACTAAAGAAAATATAGTAGCATCATCGAAGCTCCAGAACCTAGAGAATCTACTTCTCCAAATGCAATGGAATTTAGATTCTCAGAAGGTCAAGCCTCTGATGACTCAGAAAGAACTTCTGTGTCTCCTTCTCAGACCCTAATCCTAAGGGATTAGAGGCTCAAGAACTTGAAGAACGTCTCTTAGAATGAAGTCTTGGGTAATCCAGAACATGGCGTAAGAACCAGAAGGAACTACACAAATCTTACTATGGTTTCTGAACTTGAACCAAACTCCATAGAAGAGGCGTTAGATGATCCTAGCTGGTAAATGCCATGCAGGATGAACTTGACCAATCGAGAGAAATCAAGTTTGGAAACTAACTCAGAAGCCCAAAGGCAAAAGTGTCATTGGACTAAATGGGTGTTTCGAAACAAACTTGATGAAAACGGTCAAGTCGTGAGAAACAAGGCTAGATTGGTTGCTCAAGGGTACAACCAACAAGAAGGGATAGACTACGATGAAACTTTTGCTCCAGTCGCGAGATTGGAAGCTATCAGAATGTTGCTAGCTTTTGCTGCACACAAAGGTTTCAAACTCTATCAGATGGATGTTAAGTCTGCCTTCTTGAATGGATACCTTTCTGAGGAAGTTTATGTAAAACAACCTCCTGGTTTTGTGAATGATGCATTCCCGGATCACGTATTTAAGCTTACAAAGGCTCTCTATGGTCTGAAACAAGCTCCAAGAGCTTGGTACGATAGATTGAGCTCTTTCCTACTTAAAAACGGATTCTCAAGAGGGAAAGTGGACACAACTCTCTTTACACTCTCAGAAGACTCTGGCTTCTTGATTGTCCAGATTATGTTGATGACATAATATTTGGCGCAACCAATGAATGCCTTTGTAAAGAATTCTCCAAGCTTATGCAAGGTGAATTCGAGATGAGCATGATGGGAGAATTAAAATTCTTCCTAGGATTGCAAATCAAGCAAGAGTCAGAAGGGACAGTTATCCACCAAGAGAAGTATACCAAAGAACTTCTGAGGAAGTTTCTGATGGATAAGGCCAAACCCATGAGCACTCCATGCATCCCTCTCAAGTAATTGACTTGGATGAAGATGGTGAGAAAGTCTCAGAAAGCAACTATCGAGGGATGATTGGCTCACTTCTCTACTTAACTGCCTCCAGACCAGATATCTAACTCAGTGTTGGGATCTGTGCTAGATTCCAGTCTAAGCCTAAGCAATCACATTAACTGCAGTTAAACGAATTTTACGATATTTAAGTGGAACTACTAATCTTGGTCTTTGGTACGAGAAAGGTTGTTCTTCTGATGTTGTAGGATATTGTGATGCTGACTACGCTGGAGATAGGATCGGTCGCAAAAGCACAAGTGGCTGCTGCTGCTTCTTTGGAAAATGCTTGATCACTTGGTCTTGCAAGAAGCAAAATACGATCGCCCTATCAACTGCTGAAGCTGAATATGTATCTGCTGCGAACTGCTGTTCTCAGATGCTCTGGATTAAGAATCAGCTACTTGATTATCAATTAAGGTACACCAAAATTCCTATCCTCTGTGATAATACAAGTGCTATCAACTTAGCTAAGAATCCTATTCGCATTCTCGATCCAAGCACATTGATATAAAACATCATTTTATTCGGATCATGTGCAAAAAGGCGACATTGAACTTAAATTTGTGAATACTGAGGATCAAATCTCAGATATATTTACAAAGCCTTTACCCGAGGATCGTTTCAATGTTCTGAAAGGACTTCTCAATCTAAGACGTTTCTAAGTACTTTGAAATTAAAAACTCTTTCTTAGAAACCCCCCTTAGTCCTAGTTTAGACTCTGAGACAAACAATAGAACTAAGCTTCTGAGCTAGAAGTAAGAAAAACACAGAAAACTCTATCTGAGAAAATTTGTTCTCAGAAGACTCATTCCTCAAAAAGGAGATCTTCTGAAACATTTCTCAGAAGGAGTATTTCTCAGAAGGACCACTTCTATCAGAAGGGTACCTTCCGAGAAACAAGTTACCAACGGTAACTTTTGGATAAGCGTCAGAAACGGCTAGTTACAAGCCAGTTCTATAAATACTCATGGCATTGTTCCATTTGAGCACTTTGCGCTTAAAACATACCAAAACTCTGCCAAATCCTCTCCTCGCTTTCCAATCTTCATTTGTTCTCTCTCTCTCTCTCTGCTATCTCTACTCTCTTGTTCTTCTCTATCTCCTCTCATCTCTTCTCAAACTTAAACCTTTCTTCCAAATGGCCTTCTCTGGAGAGATTAAGGGCTTAATGAGAAACAACCTCAATGAAGTATCCGAAGATATTCTCTACGACAATGAGGAGATGCAATCACTATTCCACAAGACTTATCTTCCAAGAAATCTTGCTATTGGAAGGGTACTACCTCTCAACGTATACAATCAAGTGGATGAACTTCAACTCACTTTCCTCAAGCAACCTGGATGGCCAGCCATGATGAGCTCCGAGGACGTGTGCTACCCAAATGTGGTGAGAGCATTCTATTCGCAAATAGAAAGGTTCACCAACAAAGGGGTCAAGAGCACGATTGCTGATCAACAGATCCGCTTCTCCTCCTCTGACATCAACAAATTTTCAAGACCTTAAATGGTGGTGCTGTCATCGCCGACGACCCAGAATGGGTCAAGGAGGTAGATGACTCAGAAGAAGAAGTAGTAACACTTCTAACTGGTAGCAACAGTCTACCACTCAAGGGCGTGAAGGTGCCTCATCTCACGCAAGAAGCCAGAATCATCTTCTCAGTTATCCAGCATACCCTTCTCCCTCGGATTGGAGACATGGGGAATGTCACCACCATGGATGCATGTCTACTTTACCATCTGCTGAAGAAAGAGAGGGTTGATTTTGGGAGGATGGTGCTAAACTACATGATGCACCAAGCACATCCTAAAAGAGCGCTTACAAGTCTACCCTATGGGAGTCTTTTGACCAAGATCTTAAATCACTTCTCTTTTCCCCTTGAAGACTATGAATACGTCTTCAACCACAGCAAATTCACCATGGTCACCTTCAACAACATCAAGAAGAAGAGGGTACCAGAGACGGGGGCACCTAAGAAGAAGGAGGAAGCAAAGCCTTACAAGGGAGCTGCTAGCACCAAACAGCCCTCTAAGGCTGAGAAAGGAAAGGAAAAGGCTTCTGACCCCTCAGAAAGGAAGAAGAAGCAGCCAAAGGTGACTCACCCTTCTCCAACAAGGGTGACAAGGAGTATGGCTTCTGAGGAAGCTCAGAAGACTCCTCAGAAGGAACCTGAGGTTGTTGAGGCTGCTGAAGACTCAGAAAAAACAACGTCTGAGCAACCCATGACCAGAAAGAGGAAAACACCTCCAACTCTCCAAGTCCCAGACGTGCCACCAGAAGGGAAAAAGAAACGTGGTCGTTTGGTAAAAGCTTACTCTAAAACTCCACCTTCCTTTCTTAAATCTTCTTCTACTTCAATTCCTGTTTCTGATTCTGTTGCTGGTTTTAAACCCACCAAATTTAAAACTAAACTCCTGCATTCCTTGAATTATCAGGGAAAGTCTCACAAAGGAGTGGGGATAAAAACCACTAAGAAACAGAGCCTGCCGAAGCCGACGGGTAAAGAAATTATAGCAGTTGCTGCTGTTGCCACTACTACCGCTGCTGTTGCTGCTGCTGAAGAAGAAGCAAAAGCTTCTCATCACTCCTCCCCCTCTGGGAATGTCTCTCCAACCAGAGAAGACGTTCAGGGGCATGGAGGAAATGTTGCTGATTCTTCGTCTGAGGAAGAAGATGCGGCAAGCTTCCGCATTGAGCATCGCACTCCAGATGCTGGAAGCTCCAAGAAAGAGCCCCAGAAGAAGCCCTCTGAGGTTTCTATGGTGGAACTCTCTGAGGCAACCACAACCGAGGCTGCTGCTGTGAATGCTGAGTCACTGGCTCAGACAATGCTTGATGTCCAGAAGGAACTGGATCAACCCTCTGAGACTCCAGAAGCTGCTCAGATGCAACCACAACAACAACTACAGCATGAGGAAGCCTTACTTGAACCAACTTCTGAGGTTGGTCCTCTATCTTTTGAGATCCCTCCGGAACATGAGGAAACTCATGTCTCAACACATGAAGTAGTGCCAGGGACCACCAGCACTGGGCTCAGCTCAGAGGTGGGCGCTGACGCTACCATGGCTGCCGGCGTTGCAGCAGTTGAGGCATTTGTTGCCCACAGTTCCTTGGAAGGAACTCTGTCTGAGAAGGACTCTCAGAAGGAACCAGAGGTTCCTCCTCTAGATCTAACAGAAGTTCCCCCTCCATCCTTCAATCAACAGGGTCCTACCTTCTCGATTACAGAATCGATGATTAGTTCCGGCTTTCAGCTGGGAAGAATGGTAGTCACACCACCCTCTGTGCAATTTCGGCCTTTCTTTGGTCGAACTGAGAAGTTGAAGTGCGTTGAAGCCATACATAGCCAGATCTCAACTTTTAACCTCTCCGAAGATGCTCAGACTTCTGATGCTATGGAGCAACCATCAGCTCGGCAACCTTCTGATCTAGACCTTGCTCTAGTTTCTGAGGACACTCAGAGGCAGCCTTCTATTGAACTCACTGCTATTGAAGACAAAGCTGTCCAAGAAGAAGAACTTCCTGAATATCAACAGAGCGATATCATCGATGAGGTTCTTGAGGCTGAAGTCTCTCGCCCTCCTCCATCTCAACCCTCATCTTCTCAACAGCCTTCCACTTCCTCTGAACTACCTCCAGAATGCGCTCCGAATGCGACTCAGAGCGAGATTCTCATGGAGATATGCCAGCTGCTACGCTACATTGCCAGAAGGCAGTAGTTCTAAGTCAATGATGGCGTTTATGTCTTAGCCACCCTTTTTGATATAACAAAGGGGGAGTAGATGATGCCTTGGCATCTTTATCTAATTTTGTGGTTTGAATTCTAATAAATTGTGTTAGTTTAAAGTAATTTCAGTATGCTTTTAGGGTGAATTAAGTGTTTTTAGAATAAAATGGATTTTTCCTGGTTATATTATGTTTTCGGTATTATTTGGTGCTAATTTCAGGAAATGGGCAGATAATTCATGAAGTAATAGCAACCAGAGAAGCACGTTCGAAGTACCAATGCTGACGCCTTGCGCCTGATGCACGCACTGCGCCTCAAAGTCAGAAACAATTTGGAAGTTGTGCGGAAGCCTGGCACCATGCGCCCTGCGCGCGCGTTGCGCCCGTGAGATATCTACCGGCTGGCGCCTTGCGCCCTGCTAGCGCGTTGCGCCCGATTTGCCTTCCTGGCCTGGCGCCTTGCGCCCCTCGCACGCGTTGCGCCCTGAAGAAGCCATCCATGCAGCGCCTCGCGTCCACTCTACGCCTTGCGTCCGAATAAAAATGGAAACAGAGCATGTATAATTCAGGATTAAATCTGTTTGGATATTACACTCTATTATATATAGGACTAGAATAGGGGGCTTTTAGGTTATCGATTATCTTTGATCTCATTCTTTTCAAGTATCGTGAATCCTTATTTGAGCAACAACTTGTTTTTCATTCCAGTACTCTGTTTTTACTCTGTTTTTCAATACAATGAGTTATTCGTTCTTTAACCTGCTTTCTATCAATTCCTATGCTTTGTTTACTTTGATTATGAGTAACTAATTCCTTGTTAGGGATAGGGGAATCGTATCACTATGACTTAATCCGATGATTGCAAACCTTTGAATTCTACTTCTTCGATTCAGGTAACTACCTTATTTGTATTGTGTTGTTCTGAAGATTGGGAAATCGCTTTTCAACTTATCTAGGATTCATACGTTTATTTGGGAAAATAAGTGTGTGAATTAGCTCAAGGGAAATTGCCAGAAAGATTGATATCTAGGAATAGAGTCAAGATTTTTATGAACTTTGAATCAAACATATTTTCTTTTCTGTGAAACGATTTGATCAAGGGATTGACTGATTGTTTGTAGAAAAAGTGTTAAATTACCAAGGAATTGGAATTGACAATTTAAGATTCGTTCATTGAATTAAAGTTTTAGAATTTGAAGGCGAGCAATTGTTTTAATTATTTCAGAAGATACGTGAACCCGATTCCCTAACCTCGCATCCTTTGATTTTTCATAAATAGTTTACTGTCTTTTACTTTTAATACTCTTTTGAATTTATGATTTCAATCCATTCATCACTCGTAATTCGATTCGTCTAATTAGAAACTCACATCACGAAATTTTTGCTCAGTTCTTTAATCCTCGTGGGAACGATACCCACTCACCGTGGACTTTATTACTTGTACGATTCGGTGCACTTGCCGAAGCCCTATCAAGTTTTTGGCGCCGTTGCCGAGGATTAATTGAAACTGACAATTAGAGTAATTGTGTGATTTCTAAATTAGATATTTTTATTTTTTCTTTACTCTAGTATTCCCTTCACTGTGACGTTGGGAAGTGCTAGACCTCACTTTTATTCAGTTTGGTGTCTGTTTTGCATGCAAAAATAGAACGAACAGAGTTATACTTTGATCCTGAAATTGAAAGGACCTTGAGGAAGCTGAGACAAGCAAAGAAAAGAGCAGCAATGGCAGAACAAGGTGATGGGCTGAGAAGAACTTTGGGAGACTATGCCACACCTACCACTAACGGGTGTGGAAATAGTATTGTCCCACCACCAGTGCAAGCAAACAACTTTGAGCTCAAGCCTTCACTCATCCAATTGGTGCAGCAAGAACAATTCAGTGGAGGAACTCTTGATGATCCTAATGTTCACTTAGCTACCTTCCTCCAATTATGTGATACGATCAAAAGCAATGGTGTGAGTTCAGATGCAATTAAGTTGAGACTCTTCCCTTTTTCTCTTAGGGACAGAGCTAAACTATGGTTGCAATCACATCCACTGGAAAGCATCAGTTCATGGGATGACTTAGTTAGCAAATTTCTAGCTAAGTATTTCCCTCCACAGAAGCTAGCAAAGCTAAGGAATGACATCAACTCATTTGCTCAAAAGGAGGGAGAATCACTCTATGAAGCATGGGAAAGGTACAAGGAGATGCTCAGAAAATGTCCACACCATGCAATCCCTGACTGGCTACAAATTCAGACATTCTATGATGGAGTTTCTCAAAGTTCGAGAGCTATGATTAATGCAAGTGCTGGAGGATCTCTTCATAGAAAAACCCCTGAAGAAGCTATTGAATTAATTGAGACTATGGCTGAGAGCAATTTCATGAGTTCTAATGAGAGACCTATGAGAAGAGGTGTGATGGAGTTAGACACATTTGACACTTTGTTGGCACAAAATAAATTGATGTCTCAACAACTAGCTGCAATCACAAAGCAAATGGGGCAAATGCAAGTTGCTGCAGTAGGATCTCCAAGTTCATTTTGTGAGCTTTGTGGGGGAGCCCATAAAAATGAAGATTGTGATCTTTTCAAAGAAACTCCACTTGAGCAAGTGAACTACATGGGGAATCTTCCAAGACAACAAAATGATCCATATTCTAAAACCTACAATCCTGGGTGGAGGAATCATCCTAACTTTGGTTGGGGTAATCAAGGGCAAAAACAATTCAATGCCCCAACCCAACAGCAAGCTCCATATATTCCTCCACAAGTTCCCCCTAAACCATCATCATTGGAGATTGCCATGGAAAAGCTCACTCAATCTACCTCTACGTTTGTGCAACAAACTTCAAGCTTCATGCAAGAAACAAGAGCAAGTTTAAAAAATCATGAGGCTTCTATCAGAAATTTAGAGGTACAAGTGGGGCAAATAGCTAAGCAACTCTCTGAAAGGCCCTTGGGATCACTTCCTAGTGATACAGAACCAAACCCCAAGGAGCAATGCATGGCAATCAATTTAAGAAGTGGCAGAAGCATTGAAGTGCAATCTCAAGTGGAGGCACCAACAAAAGTGGAGAATTTCCAACAAAAGCTCACTGAAAAGTCAAATGAACAAGTGGCAAAGCAAGCTAGTGAGCCACCCAAGAAAGAGGTTGCTCCTTACAAGCCAAGACTACCTTACCCTCAAAGAATTCAAGAGAAAACTCAAGACAAGCATCTCTCCAAATTCTTAGAGGTATTCAAAAAACTCCAAATCAATATTCCTTTTGCTGAAGCTTTGGAACAAATGCCTAGCTATGCCAAGTTTATGAAGGAGTTGTTGTCAAGAAAGAGATCACTCCGAGAAGATGAAACAGTGGTATTCAATGAGGAGTGCAGTGCTATCATTCAAAGCAAAATGCCACCAAAGCTAAAGGATCCAGGTAGCTATCATATTCCTTGTGCAATTGGTAATGTTAAAATTAAAAAGCACTGTGTGATCTAGGGGCAAGCATCAACTTGATGCCTCTCTCTATGATGAAGAAGTTAGGGATAAAGAATGTGAAGCCCACCATGATTTCCCTACAATTTGCTGATAGATCTGTCAAGTTTCCATATGGGGTTGAGGAAAATGTGCTTATTAAGGTGGACAAATTCTTTCTTCCTGCTGATTTTGTTGTCCTTGAGATGGATGAAAGTGAAGATGTCCCAATCATTCTTGGAAGGCCATTCTTAGCTACTGGGCGAGCATTGATTGATGTTCAAAAGGTGAATTGACATTAAGGGTGCATGATGAAAAGGTAACTTTCTGCATGTCAAGGGGTATGAAAACTCAAGTAAAAAGGAGGATGTGTTGAAAATAGAAGTGAACCCATTGCAATTCAAGAATCCAAGAATTCAATGCTTAATGTGAACACCCTTGACAATCCACCACCTTTGAAACAGATTGCTATTGTGAAGGAAAAAGTTGTGGCTACAACAGAGGTTAAGAAGAAAAAGCAATGTGGGTTGGAGTTGAAACCCTCACCTCAAACACTGAAGAATGCAATCATTGAAGGATGGCAAATGTGTGTGGAGTACTTCAAGATGAATGAGGAGTTGAGGAGGATGGTTTTCCTCCCCCTTTGATGATGAAAAGATCGAACAGTGGTTTGATGAGGAGTTCTTGTTAACAAATGCTAACAATGGAGTCTATGCGCCACCATTCAAAGATGTCAAGAAGGCTAAGGTTGAATCTGAGAAAAATGTGAGCATGAAGGAGCACAACCTAAAGCACCATGCTGGAGGAGGGATTGATCAACAAGAATCATATGACCCACCTTAAGTTGGCATCCATACGTCAAGCTAGTGACGTTAAAGAAGCGCTTGTTGGAGGCAACCCAACCCAGGGAAGTTTTCTATCCTCTCTATTTATTTTCTTTAGTTTTTAATTGTCATGTCTTTCGATTTCTTTGTCGTTTGTTTAGGTGCATGGTGGTGGAATTGATGAATAAATTTGCATGAGACTGTGTTTGAATTTGTCTTGGTTGATTCATAAACTGTGTGAATACATGTCTATGCACCTTGAATTGTTGTGTGGTTAATTATTATTTGTGCAACGTGAGGAGATGATTAGGATTGATTTCTAGAGAATTATTATAAGGGTTTTTGGACTAATTCTAAATAACTAAGTTTGGTGTGAGTCCCTGTTCATGTGAATGCAGTGTGATGCCAATATTGTTTGTGAATTGATTGAATCATTTGGAAATTGATTTAAGGAGGGGGTGAGCCTTGCAATAAAAGATGTTGCATAAAGGTTCCAAATGAAATGAAAGATAAACATCCAAGGCTCTGAGCACCAATGACTAGGGGATATCTCTATTAAAAATCATTAAAACCTAGTTATGTGCTTGTGGTGTTTTTGTGTCAGGGAGAGACTTGGGCAAGTAGATCCGAGGGGTGCTTCACCACCTAGCGTCTTGGGCCAACTGGACCGGGAACGTTGGTCGAAAGCTTACTTTAAAAGGTTGCCCCAAGACAAAGCATTTAGAGTCAAAAGTTCTGTGCAAAGAGTCAAGTGTGATTGAAAAAAAATTGCAAGTGTCTTACCCCTATTGTTTGTTGTAAATTGATTCATTTCAAAGGTTAAATATTTTGAAAGGCATTGCATTACATCTATGGAACTAGGGCCAAACACTAAGTTTGGTGTTCAGGAGCTGTGAGAAAAAAATTCTTATAATTTGATCCGGATTTTAATCTTGATTGTCAAGTCTAATGTTGCTCAATGTAATGCTGAATTGGTAGAAAAGGGTGTATAGTTGCATGAATCATACAGTTTTTAGTTAACCTGAAAAAAAGTGTGATATTTCAAAATAATTGTTCTTTGATTCCACTACTTTGTTACTTTATTTTTACTGGTTTATTTTAGTATTGTTTTGGTTGCTTGGGGACAAGCAACACCTTAAGTTTGGTGTTGTGATGCCTTGGCATCTTTATCTAATTTTGTGGTTTGAATTCTAATAAATTGTGTTAGTTTAAAGTAATTTCAGTATGCTTTTAGGGTGAATTAAGTGTTTTTAGAATAAAATGGATTTTTCCTGGTTATATTATGTTTTGGGTATTATTTGGTGCTAATTTCAGGAAATGGGCAGATAATTCATGAAGTAATAGCAACCAGAGAAGCACGTTCGAAGTACCAATGCTGACGCCTTGCGCCTGATGCACGCACTGCGCCTCAAAGTCAGAAACAATTTGGAAGTTGTGCGGAAGCCTGGCACCATGCGCCCTGCGCGCGCGTTGCGCCCGTGAGATATCTACCGGCTGGCGCCTTGCGCCCTGCTAGCGCGTTGCGCCCGATTTGCCTTCCTGGCCTGGCGCCTTGCGCCCCTCGCACGCGTTGCGCCCTGAAGAAGCCATCCATGCAGCGCCTCGCGTCCACTCTACGCCTTGCGTCCGGATAAGAATGGAAACAGAGCAAGTATAATTCAGGATTAAATCTGTTTGGATATTACACTCTATTAGTTATTTTTAAACGAAATCCCTCTGTATTCAATTTAATTTCTAGGTCTATCTGATTATATATAGGACTAGAATAGGGGGCTTTTAGGTTATCGATTATCTTTGATCTCATTTTTTTCAAGTATCGTGAATCCTTATTTGAACAGCAGCTTGTTTTTCATTCCAGTACTCTGTTTTTACTCTGTTTTTCAATACAATGAGTTATTCGTTCTTTAACCTGCTTTCTATCAATTCCTATGCTTTGTTTACTTTGATTATGAGTAACTAATTCCTTGTTAGGGATAGGGGAATCGTATCACTATGACTTAATCCGATGATTGCAAACCTTTGAATTCTACTTCTTCGATTCAGGTAACTACCTTATTTGTATTGTGTTGTTCTGAAGATTGGGAAATCGCTTTTCAACTTATCTAGGATTCATACGTTTATTTGGGAAAATAAGTGTGTGAATTAGCTCAAGGGAAATTGCCGGAAAGATTGATATCTAGGAATAGAGTCAAGATTTTTATGAACTTTGAATCAAACATATTTTCTTTTCTGTGAAACGATTTGATCAAGGGATTGACTGATTGTTTGTAGAAAAAGTGTTAAATTACCAAGGAATTGGAATTGACAATTTAAGATTCGTTCATTGAATTAAAGTTTTAGAATTTGAAGGCGAGCAATTGTTTTAATTATTTCAGAAGATACGTGAACCCGATTCCCTAACCTCGCATCCTTTGATTTTTCATAAATAGTTTACTGTCTTTTACTTTTAATACTCTTTTGAATTTATGATTTCAATCCATTCATCACTCGTAATTCGATTCGTCTAATTAGAAACTCACATCACGAAAATTTTGCTCAGTTCTTTAATCCTCGTGGGAACGATACCCACTCACCGTGGACTTTATTACTGGTACGATTCGGTGCACTTGCCGAAGCCCTATCAGTAGATAAATGATAAAATTTTTGTACATTGGCTATACGTAAACACTAGGCTAGAACTTAGGGGGAGCAACAACTTAGGGGGAGCCAAATATTTTGTACAAAACCATCAATGAAAAATCATGATTTTGGCATTTCATGTTTTTACTTAATTCCATGCTTATTCTTAATTATTTGGCATCTATTGATTTACTTAGCCTGGTATTTCTGAATCTCATACGTATATTCATCAAGAATTGCATCTGAACTCACACCATTGCTTTTGATCGTATCACATAACTGGAGGAAGGTAGCTAAGTGAACATTAGGATCATCAAGAGCTCCTCCACTGAATTGTTCTTGCTGCACCAATTGGATGAGTGAAGGCTTGAGCTCAAAGTTGTTTGCTTGCACTGGTGGTGGGACAATACTATTTCCACACCCGTTAGTGGTAGGTGTGGCATAGTCTCCCAAAGTTCTTCTCGGCCCATCACCTTCTTCTGCCATTGCTGCTCTTTTCTTTGCTTGTCTCAGCTTCCTCAAGGTCCTTTCAATTTCAGGATCAAAGTATAACTCTGTTCGTTCTATTTTTGCATGCAAAACAGACACCAAACTGAATAAAAGTGAGGTCTAGCACTTCCCAACGTCACAGTGAAGGGAATACTAGAGTAAAGACAAAATAAAAATATCTAATTTAGAAATCACACAATTACTCTAATTGTCAGTTTCAATTAATCCCGGCAACGGCGCCAAAAACTTGATAGGGCTTCGGCAAGTGCACCGAATCGTACAAGTAATAAAGTCCACGGTGAGTGGGTATCGTTCCACGAGGATTAAAGAACTGAGCAAAGATTTCGTGATGTGAATTTCTAATTAGACGAATCGAATTAAGGGTAATGAAAGGTTTGAAATCATAAATTCAAAAGAGTATCAAAGTAACAGACAGTAAACTAATTTTGAAAACTTCAAAGAATGAGAGGTTAGGGAATCGGGTTCACGTATCTTCTGAAATAAATAAAACAATTGCTCGCCTTCAAATTCTAAAACTTTAATTCAATGAACGAATCTTAAATTGTCAATTCCAATCCCTTGGTAATTTGACACTTTTTCTATGAACAATCAGTCAATCCCTTGATCAAATCGTTTCACAGAAAAGAAAATATGTTTACTGATTCAAAGTTCATAAAAGTCTTGACTCTATTCCTAGTTATCAATCCTTCCAGCAATTTCCCTTGAGCTAATTCACACACTTATTTTCCCAAATAAACATATGAATCCAAGATAAGTTGAAAAGCGATTTCCCAATCTTCAGAACAACACAAAACAATAAGGTAGTTACCTGAATCGAAGAAATAGAATTCAAAGGTTTGCAATCATCGGATTAATTCATAGTGATACGATTCCCCTATCCCTAACAAGGGATTAGTTGCTCATAATCAAAGTAAACAAAGCATAGAAATTGATAGAAAGCAGGTTAAAGAACGAATAACTCATTATATTAAAAAACAGAGTAAAAACAGAGTACTGGAATGAAAAACAAGCTGCTGCTGAAAAATAAGGATTCAAGATGAGCGATCAGATAATGGATGATCTAATTTCCCCCTATTCTAGTCCTATATATAATCAGATAGTCTAGAATTTAAATTGATTACAGAGGGATTTTGTAAAAAAATAACTAAGACAGTGTAATATCTAAACAGATTTAATCCTGAATTATAGATGCTCTGTTTCCACTTTTATCCGGACGCAAGGCGTAGGGAGGACGCGCCGCGCCGCATGGGTTGGCTTCTCCGGGGCGCGGGGCGCCTGCTAGACGCAGGGCGCCAGCCATTCGACCTCTCTCGGGCGCAAGGCGCCTGCTGGACGCAACGCGCAAGCTTCTTGGGCGCACGGCTGTGGAGGGCGCAAGGCGCCTCGGCAGGGAACTCTTGGCGCGGGGCGCCAGACTTCTGGGCGTAGGGCGCCATGTGGGCGCGACGCGCTAGCTTCTCTCGCAGATTTTCATTTCCATTCTGAGTTTGAGGCGCTGAGTGAGGCGCCCAGCGTCTCAAATTGGGCTCTTTCAGTGCATCTCCAGCTGCTATTCATTTATCAATTACTTGCTCAAATCCTGAAATTAACACCAAAATAATACCAAAAGCGTAATATAACCCAGGAAATTCCAATTTATTCTAGAGATACTTAAATTACTCTAAAAACACACTGAATTTAACTAAACAAACACAATTTCTTAGAATTTAAACTACAAAATTACATAAAGATGCCAGGGCATCACTAAGAAAGCAAAAGTGCAGTCTGAATAAGTTGTGAACTTACTCAGAAACACTTCTGAACTTAAGCAAAATTATTATCTTAAGACTTAAGTTGTTATCATCAAAAAGGGGGAGATTGTAAGCTCCAGAACCCTTCTGAGAGAATTAGGCATAATTCTCTTAGAGCAATGAAAGTTTTAATGATAACAAGGTAAGCCATAAGTATAAAAATTTTACTTAAGGTTTTGCTAATATGTGCACTAAGTGTCTCAGAAAGCTTTAAATTATTGCAATACCATGAGCAAAGACCAAGACAAAACATCAAGTAGCCTCGAGATCAAATGATAAAATCATAGCGCCAAAAGATATCAGAAAGGATGTCTTAGAAGCGCAGAAGGTGAAAACATATTTCTGAGGAAAGAACACTGTCGCCTCAGAAGGGTCTCAGAAGACCTTGCGACTAGTAGTTCTCAGAAGGGTCTTCCCTCAGAAGGTTCGCCTCAGAAGTCCGTACAACTCTCAGAAGGTTGGACTCAGAAGCAACCAAGTGTCTGGACTCAAGGGATCGCAAGAAGTCTCAGAAAGCTCGCTACAACTAGCTAAGGAAGTGGGAACACGCGCACTGTGCAGTTCTGAAAAGTTCCTCATTTCGCGCTGACTGTAGCAGGGAGCCGTTTTGAAAAGGACACAGCCACATAAGCAAAGTGAAAGCTTCTAATATCGCGGCTCTTTGATGCCTATATATATGAGTTCAATTCCAGAGCAATGTGACGAAACTCTTGCGCTAAAAACTCTTGATTAAACGTGCAAAAACTCTATTGAATTGAAAATCATCTGCGAAAACTTAGAACTTTCTCAGAAAGACAATTTTACGGAATTGTTCTTTCAACTTTGCGAAAATCTTCTAGTTCTGTATTGGTGTAAATTCTTACAATTGTAAGTTAAATCTAGAAGTCTACTAAGGGTCAAATTAAGTTTGTACCTTAATCTTAGTAGTTGGTTTTCAAAGCAAAAACAACTTTCCGAAAAACGCCAAGTCCTTCGCTGTTTGAAGGCAGTTTAAGTCCTCGAAGTGTTTTTGAGGCAAAGTTTAAGTCCTTAAGTGTTTAAGGCAAAGAAGTCCTCAGTGTGAGGCAAGGAAGTCCTTAAGTGATTAAGGCAAAGAAGTCCTCTAGTGTTGGAGGCAAGGAAGTCCTCTAGTGTGAGGCAAGGAAATCCACTTCGGGTTGTGAAGTGGTGGAAGTCCTTTACTTGGTAAAGGCAGTGTTGTCTGGGAAGGCACTTTAAGAAGAATATCCAAGAACTCTCAACTGAAGGTTGAGGACTGGAGTAGGTTGGTTATAACCGAACCAGTATAAAATTCTTTGTGTTAAGCTTTTCTCCCTTACACTTTAATTGCATAAATCTTTGAGGAAAACTTTGCCACGATTTTAATTAAGAAGTCTCGTAAAAACTTTATTGATTAAAATCAGAAAGCGTTTAAGAAATTCTAACGTAAAGTCATTTTCTTAAAATTGCTCAGAAAGGAACTTTCTCAGAAAGACTAAGTTCTCAGAAACTTAATCTTCTCAGAAAGTAATTTCCGCTGCAAACTCTTAATTCTACCTTCTGAGTAAAAACAACTTTCTAGGTAAAAGTTTTAAGAAGTAATTTTTAAAACATGCACAATTCAACCCCCCTTCTCGTGCACACATACACGTTCAACTAGGATGTTGTAGATAACCAAAGAATGATATAATGACGCTATTTTGGTCCTAATTGAGTCTATTGAGCTTCATTTGGTCTTACTTTGGTCAATGGCTCCATTTTGGTCACTAGGATGGTGTAGATAACCAAAGGATGATGTAATGAGCCTATTTTGGTCCTAATTGAGTGTATTGGGCTTCATTTGGTCTTACTTTGGTCAATGACTCAATTTTAGTCACTAGGATGCTGTAGATAACCAAAGAATGATGTAATAAGCCTATTTTGGTCCTAATTGAGTGTATTGAGCTTCATTAGGTCTTACTTTGATCAATTCTTCCATTTTAGTCACAAGGATGGTGTAGATAACCAAAGGATGATGTAATGAGCTTATTTTTGTCCTAATTGAGTGTATTGAGCTTCATTTGGTCTTACTTTGGTCAATTCTTTAATTTTAGTCACTAGGATGTTGTAGATAACCAAAGAATGATGTAAGGAGCCTATTTTGGTCCTAATTGAGTGTATTGAGCTTCATTAGTTCTTACTTTGCTCAATTCTTCCATTTTAGTCACTAGGGTGTTGTAGATAACCAAAGGATGATGTAATGAGCCTATTTCGGTCCTAATTGAGTGAATTGAGCTTCATTAGTTCTTACTTTCGTCAATTCTTCCATTTTAGTCACTAGGATGTTGTAAATAACCAAAGGATGATGTAATGAGCCTATTTTGGCCCTAATTTAGTGTATTGAGCTTCATTTAGTCTTACTTTGGTCAATGAATACATTTTAGTCACTAGGATGTTGTAGATAACCAAAGAATGATGTAATGAGGCTATATAGGTCCTAATTGAGTGTATTGAGCTTCATTAGGTCTTACTTTGATCAATTCTTCCATTTTAGTCACTAGGATGGTGTAGATAACAAAAGGATGATGTAATGAGACTATTTTGGTCTTAATTGAGTGTATTGAGCTTCATTTGGTCTTACTTTGGTCAATGACTCCATTTTAGTCACTAGGATGTTGTAGATAACAAAAGAATGATGTAATGAGCCTATTTTGGTCCTAATTGACTGTATTGAGCTTCATTAGTTCTTACTTTGGTCAATTTTTCCATTTTAGTCACTAGGATGTTGTAGATAACCAATGAATGATGTAATGAGCCTATTTCGGTCCTAATTGAGTGAATTGAGCTTCATTAGTTCTTACTTTGGTCAATTCTTCCATTCTATTCACTAGGATATTGTAGATAACCAAAGGATGATGTAATGACACTAATTTTGTCCTATTTGAGTCTATTGAACTTCATTTGGTCTTACTTTGGTCAATGGCTCCATTTTGGTCACTAGGATGGTGTAGATAACCAAAGGATGATGTAATGAGCCTATTTTGGTCCTAATTGAGTGTATTGAGCTTCATTAGTTCTTACTTTGGTCAATTTTTCCATTTTAGTCACTAGGGTGTTGTAGATAACCAAAGAATGATGTAATGATCTATTTTAGTCCTAATTGAGTGTATTGAGCTTCATTAGTTCTTACTTTCGTCAATTCTTCCATTTTAGTCACTAGGATGTTGTAGTTAACCAAAGGATGATGTAATGAGCCTATTTTGGTCCTAATTGAGTGTATTGAGCTTCATTTATTCTTACTTTGGTCAATGAATCCATTTTAGTCACTTGGATGTTGTAGATAACCAAAGAATGATGTAATGAGGCTATATTGGTCCTAATTGAGTGTACTGAGCTTCATTAGGTCTTACTTTGATCATTTCTTCCATTTTAGTGACTAGGATGGTGTAGATAACAAAAGGATGATGTAATGAGCCTATTTTGGTCTTAATTGAGTGTATTGAGCTTCATTTGGTCTTACTTTGGTCAATGACTCCATTTTAGTCACTAGGATGTTGTATATAACAAAAGAATGATGTAATGAGCCTATTTTGGTCCTAATTGACTGTATTGAGCTTCATTAGTCCTTACTTGGGTCAATTTTTCCATTTTAGTCACTAGGATGTTGTAGATAACCAATGAATGATGTAATGAGCCTATTTCGGTCTTAATTGAGTGAATTGAGCATCATTAGTTCTTACTTTGGTCAATTCTTCCCTTTTATTCACTAGCATATTGTTGATAACCAAAGGATGATGTAATTAGCCTATTTTAGTCCTAATTGAGTGTATTGAGCATCATTTGGTCTTACTTTGGTCAATGAATCCATTTTAGTCACTAGGATGTTGTAGATAACCAAAGAATGATATAATGACGCTATTTTGGTCCTAATTGACTCTATTAAGCTTCATTTGGTCTTACTTTGGTCAATGGCTCTATTTTGGTCACCAGGATGCTGTAAATAACCAAAAAATGATATAATAAGCCTATTTTGGTCCTAATTGAGTGTATTGAGCTTCATTAGGTCTTACTTTGATCAATTCTTCCATTTTAGTCACTAGGGTGGTGTAGATAACAAAAGGATGATGTAATGAGCTTATTTTTGTCCTAATTGAGTGTATTGAGCTTCATTTGGTCTTACTTTGGTCAATTCTTTAATTTTAGTCACTAGGATGTTGTAGATAACCAAAGAATGATGTAAGGAGCCTATTTTTGTCCTAATTGAGTGTATTGAGCTTCATTAGTTCTTACTTTCGTCAATTCTTACATTTTAGTCACTAGGGTGTTGTAGATAACCAAAGGATGATGTAATGAGCCTAGTTTTGTCCTAATTGAGTGTATTGAGCTTCATTAGTTCTTACTTTCGTCAATTCCTCCATTTTAGTCACTAGGGTGTTGTAGATAACCAAAGAATGATGTAATGATCTATTTTGGTCCTAATTGAGTGTATTGAGCTTCATTAGTTCTTACTTTCGTCAATTCTTCCATTTTAGTCACTAGGATGTTGTAGATAACCAAAGGATGATGTAATGAGCCTATTTTGGCCCTAATTTAGTGTATTGAGCTTCATTTAGTCTTACTTTGGTCAATGAATCCATTTTAGTCACTAGGATGTTGTAGATAACCAAAGAATGATGTAATGAGGCTATATAGGTCCTAATTGAGTGTATTGAGCTTCATTAGGTCTTACTTTGATCAATTCTTCCATTTTAGTCACTAGGATGGTGTAGATAACAAAAGGATGATGTAATGAGACTATTTTGGTCTTAATTGAGTGTATTGAGCTTCATTTGGTCTTACTTTGGTCAATGACTCCATTTTAGTCACTAGGATGTTGTAGATAACAAAAGAATGATGTAATGAGCCTATTTTGGTCCTAATTGACTGTATTGAGCTTCAATAGTTATTACTTTGGTCAATTCTTCCATTTTAGTCACTAGGATGTTGTAGATAACCAAAGAATGATGTAATGAGGCTATATAGGTCCTAATTGAGTGTATTGAGCTTCATTAGGTCTTACTTTGATCAATTCTTCCATTTTAGTCACTAGGATGGTGTAGATAACAAAAGGATGATGTAATGAGACTATTTTGGTCTTAATTGAGTGTATTGAGCTTCATTTGGTCTTACTTTGGTCAATGACTCCATTTTAGTCACTAGGATGTTGTAGATAACAAAAGAATGATGTAATGAGCCTATTTTTGTCCTAATTGACTGTATTGAGCTTCATTAGTTATTACTTTGGTCAATTTTTCCATTTTAGTCACTAGGATGTTGTAGATAACCAATGAATGATGTAATGAGCCTATTTCGGTCCTAATTGAGTGAATTGAGCTTCATTAGTTCTTACTTTGGTCAATTCTTCCATTTTATTCACTAGGATATTGTAGATAACCAAAGGATGATGTAATGACACTAATTTTGTCCTATTTGAGTCTATTGAACTTCATTTGGTCTTACTTTGGTCACTAGGATGGTGTAGATAACCAAAGGATGATGTAATGAGCCTATTTTGGTCCTAATTGAGTGTATTGAGCTTCATTAGTTCTTACTTTCGTCAATTCCTCCATTTTAGTCACTAGGGTGTTGTAGATAACCAAAGAATGATGTAATGATCTATTTTGGTCCTAATTGAGTGTATTGAGCTTCATTAGTTCTTACTTTCGTCAATTCTTCCATTCTAGTCACTAGGATGGTGTAGATAACCAAAGGATGATGTAATGAGCCTATTTTGGCCCTAATTTAGTGTATTGAGCTTCATTTAGTCTTACTTTGGTCAATGAATCCATTTTAGTCACTAGTGAAAGTGTATGTGTGCACGAGAAGGGGGGGGGGGGGTTGAATCGTGCAAGTTTTGAAAATTACCTTTTAAAACTTTTACTTAGAAAGCTGTTTTTACTCAGAAGGTGGATTTAAGAGCTTGCAGCGGAAATAGCTTTCTGAGAAGATTAAGTTTCTGAGAACTTAGTCTTTCTAAGAAAGTTCCTATCTGAGTAGTCTTAAGAAAATGACTTTGAGTTATAATCTTTTAAACGCTTTCTGATTTTAATTGGCAATGTTTTCACAAGACCTCTTAGTTAAAACCGTGGTTGAGTTTTTCTCAAAGCTTTATGCAATTAAAGAGTAAGAGAGAAAAGCTTAACACAAAGAGTTTTATACTGGTTCGGTTATAACCAACCTACTCCAGTCCTCAACCTTCAGTTGAGAGTTCTTAGATATTCTTCTTAATGTGCCTTCTCAGACAACACTGCCTTTACCAAGTAAAGGACTTCCACCACTTCACAACCCGACGTGGGTTTCTTTGCCTCACACTAGAGGACTTCCTTGCCTCACACTAGAGGACTTCCTTGCCTCAAACTAGAGGACTTCCTTGCCTCAAACTAGAGGACTTCCTTGCCTTAACCAATTAAGGACTTTGAACTTTGCCTCAAACACTAGAGGACTTAAAACTGCCTTCACACAAAGAAGGACTTAGCGTTTTTCGAAGGTTTGTTTTGATCGAAAACAACTACCAAGACTAAGTTACAAACCTAGTTTTACACTTAGTAGACTTCTAGAATTAACTTACAAATGTAAGAATTTACACCAATTCAGAACTAGAAGATTTTGCAAAGTTAGAAGAACAATTTCGTAAAAATTGTCTGTCTGAGAAAGTTCTAAGTTTTCGCAAAATGATTTTCAATTCAACAGAGTTTTGGCACGTTTAATCAAGAGTTTTAGTGCAAGAGTTTCGTCACATTGCTCTGGAATTGAACTCATATATATAGGCATCAAAGAGCCGCGAAATTAGAGGCTTTCACTTTGCTTATGTGGCTGTGTCCTTTTCAGAACGGCTCCCTGCTACAGTCAGCGCAAAATGAGGAACTTTTCAGAACTGCACAGTGCGCATGTTCCCACTTCCTTGGCTAGTTGTAGCGAGCTTTCTGAGTCTGTTTGCACTTCCTTGAGTCCAGACACTTGGTTGCTTCTGAGTCCAACCTTCTAAGAGTTGTACGGACTTCTGAGGCTAACCTTCTGAGGGAAGACCCTTCTGAGAACTACTAGTCGCGAGGTCTTCTGAGGCGACAGTGTTCTTTCCTCAGAAACATGTTTTCACCTTCTGCGCTTCTGAGATATCCTTTCTGATATCTTCGGCGCTATGATTTTATCAATTGATCTCGAGGTTACTTGATGTTTTGTCTTGGTCTTTGCTCATGGTATTGCAATAATTTATAGCTTTCTTAGACACTTAGCGCACATATTAGCAAAACCTTAAGTAAAATTTTATACTTATGGCTTACCTTGTTATCATTAAAACTTTCATGACTTTAAGAGAATTATGCTTAATTCTCTCAGAAGGGTTCTGGAGCTTACAATCTCCCCCTTTTTGATGATAACAACTTAAGTCTTAAGATAATAATTTTGCTTAAGTTCAGAAGTGTTTCTGAGTAAGTTCATAACTTATTCAGAATTCACTTTTGCTTTCTTAGAAACTAATTTAGCTTTCTGAGAGAAGGCTTCGTTATTTTCTTAGAAGGCTGAGATAATCAACAGTTCAAGTATGCAATGTATGATTACTGTTTGAGATTATCAATTTCATAGCATGTATTTCATGATAATGTATGTATGAGATTCAGAAATATCAAGCTAAGTAAATCAAGAGATGCAAAAAATATAATTAAAGATAAGCATAAAATAGGTAAAACATGAGATGCCAAAGAAATGATTTTTCATTTATGGTTTTGTAAAGATACAAAAGATTTGGCTCCCCCTAAATTGTTGCTCCCCCTAAGTTCTAGCCTAGTGTTTACAATAGCCAATGTACAAAAATTTTATCATTTATCTACTCCCCCTTTGTTACATCAAAAAGGGTGGCTAAGATATAAACGCCATCATTGACTTAGAACTACTGCCTTCTGGCAATGTAGCGTAGCAGCTGGCATATCTCCATGAGAATCTCGCTCTGAGTCGCATTCTGAGCGCATTCTGGAGGGAGGTCAGAGGCAGTGGAAGGATGTTGAGAAGATGAGGGTTGAGATGAAGGAGGACGAGAGACTTCAGCCTCAAGTACTTCATCGATTAAATCCCTTGTTTGATATTCAGGAGGTTCTTCTTCTTGGACAGCTTTACCTGCGATAGCAGCAAGTTCAATGGAAGGCTGCCTTTGAGTGTCCTCAGAAACTAGAGTAAGATCTAGATCAGAGGGTTGCCTTGCTGATGGGTGCTCCATAGCACCAGAAGTCTGGGCATCGTCGGAGAGGTTGAAGGTTGATATTTGGCTATGCATGGCTTCAATGCACGTCAACTTCTCAGTTCGACCAAAGAAAGGCCGAAATTGCACAGAGGGTGGGGTGACTACCATCCTTCCCAGCTGAAAGCCGGAACCAATCATTGAGTCCGTTATGGAGAAAGTGGGACCTTGTTGATCAAAGGATGTAGGAGGAACCTCTGTTATATCTTGAGGAGGAACCTCTGGTTCCTTCTGAGAGTCCTTCTCAGATAGAGTTCCTTCTAAGGAACTGTGGGCAACAAATGCCTCAACTGCTGCAACTCCGGCAGCCATGGTAGCGTCAGCGCCCACCTCTGAGCTGACCCCAGTGCTGGTGGTCCCTGGCACTACGTCATGTGTTGAGACATGAGTTTCCTCATGTTCCAAAGGGATCTCAGAAGAGAGGAGACCAACCTCAGAAGTTGGTTCAATTAAGCGTTCCTCATGCTGTAGTTGTTGTTGTTGTTGCATCGGAGCAGCTTCTGGAGTCTCAGAAGGTTGATCCAGTGCCTTCTGAACTTCACGCATCGTCTGAGCCAATGACTCAGCATTCACAGTGGCAACTTCAGTTGTGGTTGCTTCAGAAAGTTCCACCATAGAAACCGCAGAGGGCTTCTTCTGGGCCTCTTTCTTGGAGCTTCCAGCATCTGGAGTGCGATGCTCAATGCGAAAGCGTGCCGCATCTTCTTCCTCGGAAGAGGAATCAGCAACATTTCCTCCATGCCCCTGAATGTCTTCTCTGGTGGGGGAGACATGTCCAGATGGGGAGGAGTGATGAGAAGCTTCTGCTTCTTCTTCAACAGCTGCAGTAGTAGCAGCAGCGGTGGTGGCAGCAGTAGTAGTAACTGCTACAATTTCTTTACCCGTCGTCTTTGGCGGGCTCTGTTTCTTGGTGGTTTTTATCCCCACTCCTTTGTGAGTTTTTCCCTGATATTTCAAGGAATGTAGGAGTTTAGTTTTAAATTTGGTGGGTTTAAAACCAGCAGTTCCCTTAGAAGGCTTTGCTTCCTCCTTCTTCTTAGGTGCCCCCGTATCTGGTACCTTCTTCTTCTTGATGTTGTTGAAGGTGACCATGGAGAACTTACTGTGGTTGAAGACGTATTCATAGTCTTCAAGTGGGAAGGAGAAATGGTTGAGGATTCTGGTCAGAAGGCTTCCGTAAGGTAGACTTGTGAGAGCCCTCTTTGGATGAGCCTGGTGCATCATGTAGTTGAGCACCATCCTCCCAAAATCTACTCTTTCCTTCTTCAGTAGGTGGTACAGTAGGCAAGCATCCATGGTGGTAACGTTCCCCATGTCTCCAATCCGAGGGAGAAGGGTATGTTGTACAACGGAGAAGATGATTCTAGCCTCTTGCGTGAGATGAGGCACCTTTACTCCCTTGAGTGGTAGGCTGTTGCTACCAGTCAGAAGTGTCACGACTTCTTCTTCCGAGTCATCTACCTCCTTGACCCATTCTTGGTCGTCGGCGATGACGGCACCACCATTCAAGGTCTTGAAGACTTTGTTGATGTCAGAGGAGGAGAAGCGGATCTGTTGGTCACCAATCTTGCTCTTGACCCCTTTGTTGGTGAACCTTTCTATTTCGAATAGAAAGCTCTTACCACATTTGGGTAGCACACGTCTTCGGAGCTCATCATGGCTGGCCATCCAGGTTGCTTGAGGAAGGTGAATTGGATTTCGTCCACCTGATTGTAGACATTGAGAGGCAATACCCTTCCCATGGCAAGATTCCGTGGGAGATAAGTCTTGTGGAATAGGGACTGCATTTCCTCATTGTCATAGAGAATATCTTCGGATATCTCATTGAGATTGTTTCTCATTAAGCCCTTGATTTCTCCAGAGACGGCCATTTGAAAGAGAGGTTTTAAGTTTTGAGAAAAGATAGAGAAGAACAAGAGAGAGACAGAGAGAGAGAGCAGATGAGGATTGGAAAGCGAGGAGAGGTTTTGGCAGAGTTTTGGTAAGTTTTGGACGTAAAATGCTCAAATGAAACAATGCTATAAGTATTTATAGACATGGTTGATAACTAGCCGTTTTCTGCCACTTATCCAAAAGTTACCGTTGGTAACTTGTTTCTCGGAAGGTACCTTTCTGAGAGAGGTGGTCCTTCTGAGAAATCCTCCTTCTGAGAGATGTTTCAGAAGATCTCCTTTCTGAGAGATGAGTCTTCTGAGACCAAATTTTCTCAGATAGGGTTTTCCTGTGTTTTCCTACTTCAAGCTCAGAAGCTTAGTTCTATTGTTCGTCTCAGAGTCTAAACTAGGACAAAAGGGGAGGGTTTCTAAGAGAGAGTTTTTTTTTTTAAATTTCAAAGCACTTAGAAACGTCTTAGATTGAGAAATCCTTTCAGAATATTGAAACGATCCTCAGGTAAAGGCTTTGTAAATATATCTGAGATTTGATCCTCAGTATTTACAAATTTGAGTTCAATGTCGCCTTTTTGCACATGATCCCGAATAAAATGATGTTTTATATCAATGTGCTTGGATCGAGAATGCTGAATAGGATTCTTAGCTAAGTTGATAGCACTTGTATTATCACAGAGGATAGGGATTTTGGTGTACCTTATTTGATAATCAAGTAGCTGATTCTTAATCCAGAGCATCTGAGAACAGCAGTTCGCAGCAGATACATATTCAACTTCAGCAGTTGATAGGGCGATCGTATTTTGCTTCTTGCAAGACCAAGTGATCAAGCATTTTCCAAAGAAGCAGCAGCACCCACTTGTGCTTTTGCGATCTATCCTATCTCCAGCGTAGTCGGCATCGCAATAACCTACAACATCAGAAGAACACCCTTTCTCGTACCAAAGACCAAGATTAGTAGTTCCACTTAAATATCGTAAAATTCGTTTAACTGCAGTCAAGTGTGATTGCTTGGGCTTAGACTGGAATCTAGCACAGATACCAACACTAAGTTGGATATCTGGTCTGGAGGCAGTTAAGTAGAGAAGTGAGCCAATTATCCCTCGATAGTTGCTTTCTGAGACTTTCTCACCATCTTCATCCAAGTCAATTACTTGAGAGGGATGCATGGGAGTGCTCATGGGTTTGGCCTTATCCATCAGAAACTTCCTCAGAAGTTCCTTGGTATACTTCTCTTGATGAATAACTGTTCCTTCCGACTCTTGCTTGATTTGCAATCCTAGGAAGAATTTTAATTCTCCCATCATGCTCATCTCGAATTCACCTTGCATAAGCTTGGAGAATTCTTTGCAAAGGCATTCATTGGTTGCGCCAAATATTATGTCATCAACATAAATCTGGACAATCAAGAAGCCAGAGTCTTCTGAGAGCGTAAAAAGAGTTGTGTCCACTTTCCCTCTTGAGAATCCGTTTTTAAGCAAAAAGGAGCTCAATCTATCGTACCAAGCTCTTGGAGCTTGTTTCAAACCATAGAGAGCCTTTGTAAGCTTGAATACATGATTCGGGAATGCATCATTCACAAAACCAGGAGGTTGTTTTACATAAACTTCCTCAGAAAGGTATCCATTCAAGAAGGCAGACTTAACGTCCATCTGATAGAGTTTGAAACCTTTATGTGCAGCAAAAGCTAGCAACATTCTGATAGCTTCCAATCTTGCGACTGGAGCAAAAGTTTCATCATAGTCTATCCCTTCTTGTTGGTTGTACCCTTGAGCAACCAATCTTGCCTTGTTTCTCACGACTTGACCGTTTTCATCAAGTTTGTTTCGAAACACCCATTTAGTCCCAATGACACTCTTGCCTTTGGGTTTCTGAGTCAGTTTCCAAACTTGATTTCTCTCGAATTGGTCAAGTTCATCCTGCATGGCATTTACCTAGCTAGGATCATCTAACGCCTCTTCTATGGAATCTGGTTCAAGTTCAGAGACCATAGCAAGATTTGTATAGTTCCTTCTGGTTCTCACGCCACTTTCTGGATTGCCCAAGACTTCATTCTGAGAGATGTTCTTCAAGTCTCTTGAACCTCTGATCCTTTAGGAGTAGGGTTCTGAGAACGAGACACAGAAGGTTCTCTTTCTGAGTCATCAGAAGCTTGTCCTTCTGAGAATCTAGGTTCCATTGTATTTGGAAAAGTAGATTCTCTAGGTTCTGGAGCTTTGATGATGTTACTAGATTTTTCTTTAGATGAAGATGATTGTTCCATGGGTTGGAAGTCAGTCTCATCATCTATAAGAATTTTCCTTTTGGCTTTCTCAGAAGAGATGTTGAGTTTCTCAAATTCATCTTCTAAGTCAGCACCTTTCTGAGACAGGTCCTTACTAAGTTCTTTGAACTTAATATGGATTGTCTCTTCAACACATTTACTCCTTTTGTTATATACTCTGTAAGCTTTAGAGGCTGAGGAGTATCCTAGGAAGTATCCATCATCGGACTTAGGATCAAACTTGGAGAGTTTGTCCTTTGTGTTGAGAATAAAACAAGAAGAACCAAATATATGGAAATAAGAAATGTTTGGTATTTTATTCTTCCATAGCTCGTAAGGTGTCTTTTTAAGAATTGGTCTTAGAAAGACTCGATTCTGAATGTAGCATGAAGTATTTACTGCTTCAGCCCAGAAACCTTTTGAAAGTCCTCTTTCTAAGAGCATTGTTCTTGCCATCTCTTGAAGGCTTCGATTCTTTCTCTCAGCTACTCCATTTTGTTGAGGAGTTCTGGGAGATGAGAATTCGTGAGCTATGCCCAGATTTTCACAAAGCTTTTCAAAAGCATGATTCTCAAATTCACCACCATGATCTGATCTAATGGCATGAATGTGCGAATCTTTTTCAGTTGAAACTCTTTTCGCAAATGCTTTGAACTTCTCAAAAGTTTCTTCCTTAGAAGCTAGAAAGAAAACCCAAGTGAATCTGGAGTAATCATCCACTATGACAAGACCATAGCGTTTTCCAGAAAGGGAAGCTGTTCTGGTTGGTCCGAATAGATCCATGTGGAGCAGTTCCAGTGGTTTCTGAGTAGAAATACCACTTTTACTGGGAAAGGAAGCCTTGGTCTGTTTCCCTTTTTCACAGAAGTCGCAGGTTGCATCCTTCTGATACTTAATTCTTGGAAGGCCCTTTACAAGTCCTTTCTGAGAGAGTTCAGAAAGAAGTCTCATATGGGCATGACCAAGTTTCTTATGCCATAGCCATTTGTCTTCTTGGACAGAGACAAGGCATTCCACATTTTGATCCTTTAGATCATCCAGATGGATAACATAAATGTTACCAACACGTTTTCCTTCCTGAACGATCTTGTCATTTGTGAGATTAATCACATGACAATACTTGGCATAAAACTCAACCTTTAAGCCTTTGTCACAAAATTGACTAATGCTTAATAGATTGTGAGTTAAACCATCGACCAAAAGTACATCTGAGATTTGGTGAGAGGAATCCTTACCAACATCTCCGATTGCAGTGACTCTCCCCTTAGCGCCATCACCGAATCGCACTGTTCCGCCTTTCTTGGGCTTGAGGCTTCTGAACCAGTGCTTGCTTCCAGTCATGTGCCTTGAGCAGCCACTGTCAAGGTGCCACTGTCAAGGTACCACTGCTCATCGTGGTGGTGGAGCAGCGCTTGATGATGCACCTGCAGTCACAAAGTTAACAGATTTAGGTACCCATTCTTTGTTGGGTCCTTGCTTGTTAGCTTTCTTGGATTTTTGCCTTCTTTTCTTAGAAGGGTCATGGTTTTGAGAGTCAGAGACCTTTTGTTTGCCCTTTTCAGAAGCACTTGCTTTCTGAGAAGTTTTACCCTTCTGAGAGGGGTCAGTCTTCTTAGAAGATTTTGCTTTCTGAGTTTTCTTCTTAGCCTTCTAAGGCTTAGAGATTTTCCCCTTTTTCAAAATAGGGCATTTTTCAGAACCATGACCACTCTTAAAACATGCAATGCACATGCGGGGTGATTTAGTTAAGAGTGGATCAAGATTATGTGGTTCAAAGACTTCTTCATATCCAAGACCGCTTTTGTCTTTATAGGGTCTTTGACCCCCAAGCAAAAGACTTAGCATCTTTTCACCATTTACCATCTTAACTAAGTCAGAGGTTAGAAGTTCATTTGTCTTTTGCAGTTCGATCATGGCCTTTTCAGCCTTTTCTACTGTGATTGAAGACAAACTTTCTAATGCTTGATACAGGTTATGACTTTCAAGGTATCTACCTTTGAAGTCATCTCTTTCAAGCCTTAGGTTCTGAACTTCTTGAGTTAGTCTTGCATTTTCAGCTTCTGTGTTTTTAAAAGATTTTTTTAGGTCGCTGAAACTGTTAGCTAACTCGTTTGAGTCTTTCAGAAGATCATAATAGAGTTCTGAAAGCTCATCGTATGAGTATGAAAGAGGAGGGGAATTTTGTACCTCTTCTGACTCAGATTCTGTTTCCAGAATGTAGTCAGTTCCTGCCATGAAGCACACATTAGCTTCTTCTTCCTCACTTGCTGCTTCAGAAGCTTCGTCTTCTGAATCACTCCAGGTTGCAGCCATTGCCTTCTTTTTCTTTTTGGGAATGAATTTCTTCTTCCCTTTGTTTTGTGGACACTCCGTTTTGAAGTGGCCTTTTTCTCCACATCCAAAGCATGTGGCATCTGAGGGCTTTGACTTTCCTTTCTTAGGAGTGAATTCCTTGCTTTTGTTTGGTCTCTTTCTCCAGGCTTTCTTCATTTTCTTTACTAGGAGAGAGATGTCGTCTTCGTCGGATTCTGAGCCTTCATCATTGTCAGACTTAGAAGCTTCTTCAGCTTTGAAAGCTTTGGAAGACTTTCTGACTTGACTGTTCAGAGCCAATCCCTTCTGAGGTCTGGAGGAAGCGGATGGTCCTCCGAGCAACCCTTCCAGTTCGATCTCATGCGTTCTGAGCGAACCAAATAGTACATCCAAACCTAGCTGGTTTAGATCCTTGGCTTCCTGGATTGCTGTGACCTTAGGACGCCATTTTGCAGAAAGGCTTCTGAGGATTTTTCTTACCATCTCAGCGTTTGAATAAGTCTTTCCCAAGACTTTCAGCTGATTGATGATATGGAGAAATCTTATTGACATGTTGTCAATAGTTTCCTCAGGCTGCATGCTAAAGGATTCGTATTTGTGTACGAGCATTGAGATTTTTGTTTCCTTGACTTCGTCATTACCTTCGTGCAGCATATGAAGTCTTTCCCAAATCTCTTGTGCAGTATCACATGACACAATTTTGTCATATTCTACTTTGGGTAAAGCACAGAGGAGAATATACTTGGCTTTGAAGTTGAGTTGTATTTTCTCCTTCATCTCTTGAGTCCATTCGTCCTTAGGGACCCGTCTTGTATAGGTTCTGAGTGCTGGAGGTGCCACTCCTGGCTCAGCGTCTGTTGCAACTTCAGCATCCTCTGTAATTGTCTGCAGAGGCTGATAGTCTCCATTCTCGATCCTATCCCATAAGTCCAGACTGGTGTGCTTGATGAACAGCGTCATCCTGTCATGCCAGTAATCGAAGCTGTCTCCAAGAAACATCGGAGGTCTGTTTATTGAAGCCCCATCTGATATGAATGCAGCTGGTGAATTCATATTTCCTTTCGTGGATCTTTTTCCTTGACACTGCTAAGTGCTCAACCCCTTAAGGACCGAGCTCTGATGCCAATTGAAAGTGTATGTGTGCACGAGAAGGGGGGGTTGAATCGTGCAAGTTTTGAAAATTACCTTTTAAAACTTTTACTTAGAAAGCTGTTTTTACTCAGAAGGTGGATTTAAGAGCTTGCAGCGAAAATAGCTTTCTGAGAAGATTAAGTTTCTGAGAACTTAGTCTTTCTAAGAAAGTTCCTATCTGAGTAGTCTTAAGAAAATGACTTTGAGTTATAATCTTTTAAACGCTTTCTGATTTTAATTGGCAATGTTTTCACAAGACCTCTTAGTTAAAATCGTGGTTGAGTTTTTCTCAAAGCTTTATGCAATTAAAGAGTAAGAGAGAAAAGCTTAACACAAAGAGTTTTATACTGGTTCGGTTATAACCAACCTACTCCAGTCCTCAACCTTCAGTTGAGAGTTCTTAGATATTCTTCTTAATGTGCCTTCTCAGACAACACTGCCTTTACCAAGTAAAGGACTTCCACCACTTCACAACCCGACGTGGGTTTCTTTGCCTCACACTAGAGGACTTCCTTGCCTCACACTAGAGGACTTCCTTGCCTCAAACTAGAGGACTTCCTTGCCTCAAACTAGAGGACTTCCTTGCCTTAACCAATTAAGGACTTTGAACTTTGCCTCAAACACTAGAGGACTTAAAACTGCTTTCACACAAAGAAGGACTTAGCGTTTTTCGAAGGTTTGTTTTGATCGAAAACAACTACCAAGACTAAGTTACAAACCTAGTTTTACACTTAGTAGACTTCTAGAATTAACTTACAAATGTAAGAATTTACACCAATTCAGAACTAGAAGATTTTGCAAAGTTAGAAGAACAATTTCGTAAAAATTGTCTTTCTGAGAAAGTTCTAAGTTTTCGCAAAATGATTTTCAATTCAACAGAGTTTTGGCACGTTTAATCAAGAGTTTTAGTGCAAGAGTTTTTGTCACATTGCTCTGGAATTGAACTCATATATATAGGCATCAAAGAGCCGCGAAATTAAAGGCTTTCACTTTGCTTATGTGGCTGTGTCCTTTTCAGAACGGCTCCCTGCTACAGTCAGCGCAAAATGAGGAACTTTTCAGAACTGCACAGTGCGCGTGTTCCCACTTCCTTGGCTAGTTGTAGCGAGCTTTCTGAGTCTGTTTGCACTTCCTTGAGTCCAGACACTTGGTTGCTTCTGAGTCCAACCTTCTAAGAGTTGTACGGACTTCTGAGGCTAACCTTCTGAGGGAAGACCCTTCTGAGAACTACTAGTCGCGAGGTCTTCTGAGACCCTTCTGAGGCGACAGTGTTCTTTCCTCAGAAACATGTTTTCACCTTCTGCGCTTCTGAGATATCCTTTCTGATATCTTCGGCGCTATGATTTTATCAATTGATCTCGAGGTTACTTGATGTTTTGTCTTGGTCTTTGCTCATGGTATTGCAATAATTTATAGCTTTCTGAGACACTTAGCGCACATATTAGAAAAACCTTAAGTAAAATTTTATACTTATGGCTTACCTTGTTATCATTAAAACTTTCATGACTTTAAGAGAATTATGCTTAATTCTCTCAGAAGGGTTCTGGAGCTTACAACTAGGATGTTGTAGATAACCAAAGAATGATGTAATGAGGCTATATTGGTCCTAATTGAGTGTGTTGAGCTTCATTAGGTCTTACTTTGATCAATTCTTCCATTTTAGTCACTAGTATGGTGTAGATAACAAAAGGATGATGTAATGAGACTATTTTGGTCTTAATTGAGTGTATTGAGCTTCATTTGGTCTTACTTTGGTCAATGACTCCATTTTAGTCACTAGGATGTTGTAGATAACAAAAGAATGATGTAATGAGCCTATTTTGGTCCTAATTGACTGTATTGAGCTTCATTAGTTCTTACTTTGGTCAATTTTTCCATTTTAGTCACTAGGATGTTGTAGATAACCAATGAATGATGTAATGAGCCTATTTCGGTCCTAATTGAGTGAATTGAGCTTCATTAGTTCTTACTTTGGTCAATTCTTCCATTTTATTCACTAGGATATTGTAGATAACCAAAGGATGATGTAATGACACTAATTTTGTCCTATTTGAGTCTATTGAACTTCATTTGGTCTTACTTTGGTCAATGGCTCCATTTTGGTCACTAGGATGGTGTAGATAACCAAAGGATGTTGTAATGAGCCTATTTTGGTCCTAATTGAGTGTATTGAGCTTCATTAGTTCTTACTTTGGTCAATTCTTCCATTTTAGTCACTAGGGTGTTGTAGATAACCAAAGAATGATGTAATGATCTATTTTGGTCCTAATTGAGTGTATTGAGCTTCATTAGTTCTTACTTTCGTCAATTCTTCCATTTTAGTCACTAGGATGTTGTAGTTAACCAAAGGATGATGTAATGAGCCTATTTTGGTCTTAATTGAGTGTATTGAGCTTCATTTGGTCTTACTTTGGTCAATGACTCCATTTTAGTCACTAGGATGTTGTAGATAACAAAAGAATGATGTAATGAGCCTATTTTGGTCCTAATTGACTGTATTGAGCTTCATTAGTTCTTACTTTGGTCAATTTTTCCATTTTAGTCACTAGGATGTTGTAGATAACCAATGAATGATGTAATGAGCCTATTTCGGTCTTAATTGAGTGAATTGAGCTTCATTAGTTCTTACTTTGGTCAAATCTTCCCTTTTATTCACTAGGATATTGTTGATAACCAAAGGATGATGTAATTAGCCTATTTTAGTCCTAATTGAGTGTATTGAGCATCATTTGGGCTTACGTTGGTCAATGAATCCATTTTAGTCACTAGGATGTTGTAGATAACCAAAGAATGATATAATGACGTTATTTTGGTCCTAATTGAGTCTATTGAGCTTCATTAGGTCTTACTTTGGTCAATGGCTCCATTTTGGTCACTATGATGGTGTAGATAACCAAAGGATGATGTAATGAGCCTATTTTGGTCCTAATTGAGTGTATTGGGCTTCATTTGGTCTTACTTTGGTCAATGACTCAATTTTAGTCACCAGGATGCTGTAGATAACCAAAAAATGATATAATAAGCCTATTTTGGTCCTAATTGAGTGTATTGAGATTCATTAGGTCTTACATTGATCAATTCTTCCATTTTAGTCACTAGGATGGTGTAGATAACAAAAGGATGATGTAATGAGCTTATTTTTGTCCTAATTGAGTGTATTGAGCTTCATTTGGTCATACTTTGGTCAATTCTTTAATTTTAGTCACTAGGATGTTGTAGATAACCAAAGAATGATGTAAGGAGCCTATTTTGGTCCTAATTGAGTGTATTGAGCTTCATTAGTTCTTACTTTCGTCATTTCTTACATTTTAGTCACTAGGATGTTCTAGATAACCAAAGGATGATGTAATGAGCCTATTTTGGTCCTAATTTAGTGTATTGAGCTTCATTTAGTCTTACTTTGGTCAATGAATCCATTTTAGTCACTAGGATGTTGTAGATAACCAAAGAATGATGTAATGAGGCTATAATGGTCCTAATTGAGTGCATTGAGCTTCATTAGGTCTTACTTTGATCAATTCTTCCATTTTAGTCACTAGGATGGTGTAGATAACAAAAGGATGATGTAATGAGCCTATTTTGGTCTTAATTGAGTGTATTGAGCTTCATTTGGTCTTACTTTGGTCAATGACTCCATTTTAGTCACTAGGATGTTGTAGATAACAAAAGAATGATGTAATGAGCCTATTTTGGTCCTAATTGACTGTATTGAGCTTTATTAGTTATTACTTTGGTCAATTTTTCCATTTTAGTCACTAGGATGTTGTAGATAACCAATGAATGATGTAATGAGCCTATTTCGGTCCTAATTGAGTGAATTGAGCTTCATTAGTTCTTACTTTGGTCAATTCTTCCATTTTATTCTCTAGGATATTGTAGATAACCAAAGGATGATGTAATTAGCCTATTTTAGTCCTAGTTGAGTGTATTGAGCTTCATTTGGTCTTACTTTAGTCAATGAATCCATTTTAGTCACTAGGATGTTGTAGATAACCAAAGAATAATATAATGACGCTATTTTGGTCCTAATTGAGTCTATTGAGCTTCATTTGGTGTTACTTTGGTCAATGGCTCCATTTTGGTCACTAGGATGTTGTAGATAACCAAAGGATGATGTAATGAGCCTACTTTGGTCTTAATTTAGTGTATTGAGCTTCATTTAGTCTTACTTTGGTCAATGAATCCATTTTAGTCACTTGGATGTTGTAGATAACCAAAGAATGATGTAATGAGGCTATAATGGTCCTAATTGAGTGCATTGAGCTTCATTAGGTCTTACTTTGATCAATTCTTCCATTTTAGTCACTAGTATGGTGTAGATAACAAAAGGATGATGTAATGAGACTATTTTGGTCTTAATTGAGTGTATTGAGCTTCATTTGGTCTTACTTTGGTCAATGACTCCATTTAGTCACTAGGATGTTGTAGATAACAAAAGAATGATGTAATGAGCCTATTTTGGTCCTAATTGACTGTATTGAGCTTCATTAGTTCTTACTTTGGTCAATTTTTTCCATTTTAGTCACTAGGATGTTGTAGATAACCAATGAATGATGTAATGAGCCTATTTCGATCCTAATTGAGTGAATTGAGCTTCATTAGTTCTTACTTTGGTCAATTCTTCCATTTTATTCACTAGGATATTGTAGATAACCAAAGGATGATGTAATGACACTAATTTTGTCCTATTTGAGTCTATTGAACTTCATTTGGTCTTACTTTGGTCAATGGCTCCATTTTGGTCACTAGGATGGTGTAGATAACCAAAGGATGTTGTAATGAGCCTATTTTGGTCCTAATTGAGTGTATTGAGCTTCATTAGTTCTTACTTTGGTCAATTCTTCCATTTTAGTCACTAGGGTGTTGTAGATAACCAAAGAATGATGTAATGATCTATTTTGGTCCTAATTGAGTGTATTGAGCTTCATTAGTTCTTACTTTCGTCAATTCTTCCATTTTAGTCACTAGGATGTTGTAGTTAACCAAAGGATGATGTAATGAGCCTATTTTGGTCTTAATTGAGTGTATTGAGCTTCATTTGGTCTTACTTTGGTCAATGACTCCATTTTAGTCACTAGGATGTTGTAGATAACAAAAGAATGATGTAATGAGCCTATTTTGGTCCTAATTGACTGTATTGAGCTTCATTAGTTCTTACTTTGGTCAATTTTTCCATTTTAGTCACTAGGATGTTGTAGATAACCAATGAATGATGTAATGAGCCTATTTCGGTCTTAATTGAGTGAATTGAGCTTCATTAGTTCTTACTTTGGTCAAATCTTCCCTTTTATTCACTAGGATATTGTGATAACCAAAGGATGATGTAATTAGCCTATTTTAGTCCTAATTGAGTGTATTGAGCATCATTTGGGCTTACGTTGGTCAATGAATCCATTTTAGTCACTAGGATGTTGTAGATAACCAAAGAATGATATAATGACGTTATTTTGGTCCTAATTGAGTCTATTGAGCTTCATTAGGTCTTACTTTGGTCAATGGCTCCATTTTGGTCACTATGATGGTGTAGATAACCAAAGGATGATGTAATGAGCCTATTTTGGTCCTAATTGAGTGTATTGGGCTTCATTTGGTCTTACTTTGGTCAATGACTCAATTTTAGTCACCAGGATGCTGTAGATAACCAAAAAATGATATAATAAGCCTATTTTGGTCCTAATTGAGTGTATGAGATTCATTAGGTCTTACATTGATCAATTCTTCCATTTAGTCACTAGGATGGTGTAGATAACAAAAGGATGATGTAATGAGCTTATTTTTGTCCTAATTGAGTGTATTGAGCTTCATTTGGTCATACTTTGGTCAATTCTTTAATTTTAGTCACTAGGATGTTGTAGATAACCAAAGAATGATGTAAGGAGCCTATTTGGTCCTAATTGAGTGTATTGAGCTTCATTAGTTCTTACTTTCGTCATTTCTTACATTTTAGTCACTAGGATGTTCTAGATAACCAAAGGATGATGTAATGAGCCTATTTTGGTCCTAATTTAGTGTATTGAGCTTCATTTAGTCTTACTTTGGTCAATGAATCCATTTTAGTCACTAGGATGTTGTAGATAACCAAAGAATGATGTAATGAGGCTATAATGGTCCTAATTGAGTGCATTGAGCTTCATTAGGTCTTACTTTGATCAATTCTTCCATTTTAGTCACTAGGATGGTGTAGATAACAAAAGGATGATGTAATGAGCCTATTTTGGTCTTAATTGAGTGTATTGAGCTTCATTTGGTCTTACTTTGGTCAATGACTCCATTTTAGTCACTAGGATGTTGTAGATAACAAAAGAATGATGTAATGAGCCTATTTTGGTCCTAATTGACTGTATTGAGCTTTATTAGTTATTACTTTGGTCAATTTTTCCATTTTAGTCACTAGGATGTTGTAGATAACCAATGAATGATGTAATGAGCCTATTTCGGTCCTAATTGAGTGAATTGAGCTTCATTAGTTCTTACTTTGGTCAATTCTTCCATTTTATTCTCTAGGATATTGTAGATAACCAAAGGATGATGTAATTAGCCTATTTTAGTCCTAGTTGAGTGTATTGAGCTTCATTTGGTCTTACTTTAGTCAATGAATCCATTTTAGTCACTAGGATGTTGTAGATAACAAAAGGATGATGTAATCAGCTTATTTTTGTCCTAATTGAGTGTATTGAGCTTCATTTGGTCTTACTTTGGTCAATTCTTTAATTTTAGTCACTAGGATGTTGTAGATAACCAAAGAATGATGTAAGGAGCCTATTTTGGTCCTAATTGAGTGTCTTGAGCTTCATTAGTTCTTACTTTCGTCAATTCTTACATTTTAGTCACTAGGGTGTTGTAGATAACCAAAGGATGATGTAATGAGCCTATTTTGGTCCTAATTGAGTGTATTGAGCTTCATTAGTTCTTACTTTCGTCAATTCTTCCATTTTAGTCACTAGGGTGTTGAAGATAACCAAAGAATGATGTAATGATCTATTTTTGTCCTTATTGAGTGTATTGAGCTTCATTAGTTCTTACTTTCATCAATTCTTCCATTTTAGTCACTAGGATGTTGTAGATAACCAAAGGATGATGTAATGAGCCTATTTTGGTCCTAATTTAGTGTATTGAGCTTCATTTAGTCTTACTTTGGTCAATGAATCCATTTTAGTCACTAGGATGTTGTAGATAACCAAAGAATGATGTAATGAGGCTATATTGGTCCTAATTGAGTGCATTGAGCTTCATTAGATCTTACTTTGATCAATTCTTCCATTTTAGTCACTAGGATGGTGTAGATAACAAAAGGATGATGTAATGAGCCTATTTTGGTCTTAATTGAGTGTATTGAGCTTCATTTGGTCTTACTTTGGTCAATGGCTCCATTTTGGTCACTATGATGGTGTAGATAACCAAAGGATGATGTAATGAGCCTATTTTGGTCCTAATTGAGTGTATTGGGCTTCATTTGGTCTTACTTTGGTCAATGACTCAATTTTAGTCACCAGGATGCTGTAGATAACCAAAAAATGATATAATAAGCCTATTTTGGTCCTAATTGAGTGTATTGAGCTTCATTAGGTCCTTACTTTGATCAATTCTTCCATTTTAGTCACTAGGATGGTGTAGATAACAAAAGGATGATGTAATGAGCTTATTTTTGTAATTGAGTGTATTGAGCTTCATTTGGTCTTACTTGGTCAATTCTTTAATTTTAGTCACTAGGATGTTGTAGATAACCAAAGAATGATGTAAGGAGCCTATTTTGGTCCTAATTGAGTGTATTGAGCTTCATTAGTTCTTACTTTCGTCATTTCTTACATTTTAGTCACTAGGATGTTGTAGATAACCAAAGGATGATGTAATGAGCCTATTTTGGTCCTAATTTAGTGTATTGAGCTTCATTTAGTCTTACTTTGGTCAATGAATCCATTTTAGTCACTAGGATGTTGTAGATAACCAAAGAATGATGTAATGCGGCTATATTGGTCCTAATTGAGTGCATTGAGCTTCATTAGGTCTTACTTTGATCAATTCTTCCATTTTAGTCACTAGGATGGTGTAGATAACAAAAGGATGATGTAATGAGCCTATTTTGGTCTTAATTGAGTGTATTGAGCTTCATTTGGTCTTACTTTGGTTAATGACTCCATTTTAGTCACTAGGATATTGTAGATAACAAAAGAATGATGTAATGAGCCTATTTTGGTCCTAATTGACTGTATTGAGCTTCATTAGTTATTACTTTGGTCAATTTTTCCATTTTAGTCACTAGGATGTTGTAGATAACAATGAATGATGTAATGAGCCTATTTCGGTCCTAATTGAGTGAATTGAGCTTCATTTTTTTACTTTGGTCAATTCTTCCATTTTATTCACTAGGATATTGTAGATAACCAAAGGATGATGTAATTAGCCTATTTAGTCCTACTAGAGTGTATTGAGCTTCATTTGGTCTTACTTTGGTCAATGAATCCATTTTAGTCACTAGGATGTTGTAGATAACAAAGGATGATGTAATGAGCCTATTTTGGTCTTAATTGAGTGTATGAGCTTCATTTGGTCTTACTTTGGTCAATGGCTCCATTTTGGTCACTATGATGGTGTAGATAACCAAAGGATGATGTAATGAGCCTATTTTGGTCCTAATTGAGTGTATTGGGCTTCATTTGGTCTTACTTTGGTCAATGACTCAATTTTAGTCACTAGGATGCTGTAGATAACCAAAGAATGATGTAATAAGCCTATTTTGTCCTAATTGAGTGTATTGAGCTTCATTAGGTCTTACTTTGATCAATTCTTCCATTTTAGTCACTAGGATGGTGTAGATAACAAAAGGATGATGTAATGAGCTTATTTTGTCCTAATTGAGTGTATTGAGCTTCATTGGTCTTACTTTGGTCAATTCTTTAATTTTAGTGACTAGGATATTGTAGATAACCAAAGAATGATGTAATGATCTATTTTGGTCCTAATTGAGTGTATTGAGCTTCATTAGTTCTTACTTTCGTCAATTCTTCCATTTTAGTCACTAGGATGTTGTAGATAACCAAGGATGATGTAATGAGCCTACTTGGTCTTAATTTAGTGTATTGAGTTTCATTTAGTATTACTTTGGTCAATGAATCCATTTTAGTCACTTGGATGTTGTAGATAACCAAAGAATGATGTAATGAGGCTATATTGGTCCTAATTGAGTGTATTGAGCTCCATTAGGTCTTACTTTGATCATTTCTTCCATTTTAGTCACTAGGATGGTGTAGATAACAAAAGGATGATGTAATGAGCCTATTTTGGTCTTAATTGAGTGTATTGAGCTTCATTTGGTCTTACTTTGGTCAATTATTTAATTTTAGTCACTAGGATGGTGTAGATAACAAAAGGATGATGTAATCAGCTTATTTTTGTCCTAATTGAGTGTATTGAGCTTCATTTGGTCTTACTTTGGTCAATTCTTTAATTTTAGTCACTAGGATGTTGTAGATAACCAAAGAATGATGTAAGGAGCCTATTTTGGTCCTAATTGAGTGTCTTGAGCTTCATTAGTTCTTACTTTCGTCAATTCTTACATTTTAGTCACTAGGGTGTTGTAGATAACCAAAGGATGATGTAATGAGCCTATTTTGGTCCTAATTAGTGTATTGAGCTTCATTAGTTCTTACTTTCGTCAATTCTTCCATTTTAGTCACTAGGATGTTGTAGATAACCAAAGAATGATGTAATGAGCTATTTTTGTCCTAATTGAGTGTATTGAGCTTCATTAGTCTTACTTTCATCAATTCTTCCATTTTAGTCACTAGGATGTTGTAGATAACCAAAGGATGATGTAATGAGCCTATTTTGGTCCTAATTTAGTGTATTGAGCTTCATTTGTCTTACTTTGGTCAATGAATCCATTTTAGTCACTAGGATGTTGTAGATAACCAAAGAATGATGTAATGAGGCTATTTGGTCCTAATTGAGTGCATTGAGCTTCATTAGTCTTACTTTGATCAATTCTTCCATTTAGTCACTAGGATGGTGTAGATAACAAAAGGATGATGTAATGAGCTATTTTTGTCCTAATTGAGTGTATTGAGCTTCATTTGGTCTTACTTTGGTCAATTCTTTAATTTTAGTCACTAGATGGTGTAGATAAGAAAAGGATGATGTAATGAGCTATTTTTTGTCCTAATTGAGTGTATTGAGCTTCATTTGGTCTTACTTTGGTCAATTCTTTAATTTTAGTCACTAGGATGTTATAGATAACCAAAGGATGATGTAATGAGCCTATTTTGGTCCTAATTAGTGTATTAAGCTTCATTTAGTCTTACTTTGGTCAATGAATCCATTTTAGTCACTAGGATGTTGTAGATAACCAAAGAATGATGTAATGAGGCTATATTGGTCCTAATTGAGTGCATTGAGCTTCATTAGATCTTACTTTGATCAATTCTTCCATTTTAGTCACTAGGATGGTGTAGATAACAAAAGGATGATGTAATGAGCCTATTTTGGTCTTAATTGAGTGTATTGAGCTTCATTTGGTCTTACTTTGGTCAATGACTCCATTTTAGTCACTAGGATTGTAGATAACAAAAGAATGATGTAATGAGCCTATTTGGTCCAATTGACTGTATTGAGCTTCATTTAGTTCTTACTTTGGTCAATTTTTCCATTTTAGTCACTAGGATGTTATAGATAACCAATTAATGATGTAATGAGCCTATTTCGGTCCTAATTGAGTGAATTGAGCTCATTAGTTCTTACTTTGGTCAATTCTTTCCATTTTATTCACTAGGATATTGTAGATAACCAAAGGATGATGTAATTGCCTATTTTAGTCTAATTGAGTGTATTGAGCTTCATTTGGTCTTACTTTGGTCAATGACTCAATTTTAGTCACTAGGATGTTGTAGATAACCAAGAATGATGTAATAAGCCTATTTTGGTCCTAATTGAGTGTATTGAGCTTCATTAGGTCTTACTTTGATCAATTCTTCCATTTTAGTCACTAGGATGGTGTAGATAACAAAAGGATGATGTAATGAGCTTATTTTTGTCCTAATTGAGTGTATTGAGCTTCATTTGGTCTTACTTTGGTCAATTCTTTAATTTTAGTCACTAGGATGGTGTAGATAAGAAAAGGATGATGTAATGAGCTTATTTTTGTCCTAATTGAGTGTATTGAGCTTCATTTGGTCTTACTTTGGTCAATTCTTTAATTTTAGTCACTAGGATGTTATAGATAACCAAAGGATGATGTAATGAGCCTATTTTTGGTCCTAAATTAGTGTATTAAGCTTCATTTAGTCTTACTTTGGTCAATGAATCCATTTTAGTCACTAGGATGTTGTAGATAACCAAAGGATGATGTAATGAGCCTATTTTTGTCCTAATTTGTGTATTGAGCTTCATTTAGTCTTACTTTTTGTCAATGAATCCATTTTAGTCACTAGGATGGTGTAGATAACAAAAGGATGATGTAATGAGCTTATTTTTGTCCTAATTGAGTGTATTGAGCTTCATTTGGTCTTACTTTGGTCAATTCTTTAATTTTAGTCACTAGGATGTTGTAGATAACCAAAGATGATGTAATGAGCCTATTTTGGTCCTAATTGAGTGTATTGAGCTTCATTAGTTCTTACTTTGGTCAATTCCATTTTAGTCACTAGGATGTTGTAGATAACCAAAGAATGATGTAATGAGGCTATATTGGTCCTAATTGAGTGCATTGAGCTTCATTAGATCTTACTTTGATCAATTCTTCCATTTTAGTCACTAGGATGGTGTAGTAACAAAAGGATGATGTAATGAGCCTATTTTGGTCTTAATTGGTGTATTGAGCTTCATTTGGTCTTACTTTGGTCAATGACTCCATTTTAGTCACTAGGATGTTGTAGATAACAAAAGAATGATGTAATGAGCCTATTTTGGTCCAAATTCTGTATTGAGCTTCATTAGTTCTTACTTTGGTCAATTTTTCCATTTTAGTCACTAGGATTTATAGATAACCAATTAATGATGTAATGAGCCTATTTCGGTCCTAATTGAGTGAATTGAGCTTCATTAGTTCTTACTTTGGTCAATTTTCCATTTTATTCACTAGGATATTGTAGATAACCAAAGGATGATGTAATTAGCCTATTTTAGTCCTAATTGAGTGTATTGAGCTTCATTTGGTCTTACTTTGGTCAATGACTCAATTTTAGTCACTAGGATGTTGTAGATAACCAAAGAATGATGTAATAAGCCTATTTTGGTCCTAATTGAGTGTATTGAGCTTCATTAGGTCTTACTTTGATCAATTCTTCCATTTTAGTCACTAGGATGGTGTTGTAGATAACAAAAGGATGATGTAATGAGCTTATTTTTTGTCCTAATTGAGTGTATTGAGCTTCATTTGGTTTACTTTGGTCAATTCTTTAATTTTAGTCACTAGGATGTGTAGATAAAGAAAAGGATGATGTAATGAGCTTATTTTTGTCCTAATTGAGTGTATTGAGCTTCATTTGGTCTTACTTTGGTCAATTCTTTTTTAGTCACTAGGAT
>RYYW01000408.1:36626-49987 GCA_013621005.1 Aeschynomene evenia | reverse complement strand
TGCCGTCCTAATTGAGTGTATTGAGCTTCATTTGGTCTTACTTTTGGTCAATTCTTCCATTTTAGTCACTTGGATGTAATAGATTACCAAAGGATGATGTAATGAGCCTATTTTGGTCCTAATTGAGTGTATTGAGCTTCATTTGGTCTTACTTTGGTCAATGGCTCCATTTTAGTCACAAGGATGTTGTAGATAACCAAAGGATGATGTAATGAGCCTTTTGTCTTATTGAGTGTATTGAGCTTCTTTGGTCTTACTTTGGTCAATGGCTCCATTTTAGTAAGGATATTGTAGATACCAAAGGATGATATAATGAGCCTATTTTGGTCCTAATTGAGTGTATTGAGCTTCATTTGGTCTTACTTTGGTCAATGGCTCCATTTAGTCACAAGGAGTTGTAGATAACCAAAGGATGATGTAATGAGCCTTTTTTGGTCCTAATTGAGTGTATTGAGCTTCATTTGGTCTTACTTTGGTCAATTTTCCATTAAGTCACTAGGATGGTGTAGATTACCAAAGGATGATGTAATGAGCCTATTTTGGTCCTAATTGAGTGTATTGAGCTTCATTTGGTCTTACTTTGGTCAATGGCTCCATTTTAGTCCAAGGATGTTGTAGATAACCAAAGGATGATGTAATGAGCCTCTTTTGGTCTTTATTGAGTGTATTGAGCTTCATTTGGTCTTACTTTAGTCAATGGCTCCATTTTAGTAGCTAACCAAAGGATGATTAATGAGCCTATTTTGGTCCTAATTGAGTGTATTGAGCTTCATTTGTCTTACTTTGGTCAATGGCTCCATTTTAGTCACAAGGATGTTGTAGATAACCAAAGGATATGTAATGAGCCTATTTTGGTCTTTATTGATTGTATTGAGCTTCATTTGGTTTTACTTTAGTCAATGGCTCCATTTTAGTCACAATGATGTTGTAGATAACCAAAGGATGATGTAATGAGCCTATTTTGGTCCTAATTGAGTGTATTGAGCTTCATTTGGTCTTACTTTGGTGAATTCTTCCATTTTAGTCACTAGGATGTTGTAGATAACTAAAGGATGATGTAATGAGCCTATTTTGGTCCTAATTGAGTGTATTGAGCTTCATTCGGTCTTACTTTGGTCAATGGCTCCATTTTAGTCACACGGATGTTGTAGATAACAAAGGATGATGTAATGAGCCTATTTTGGTCTTATTGATTGTATTGAGCTTCATTGGTCTTACTTTAGTCAATGGCTCCATTTTAGTCACAAGGATATTGTAGATAACCAAAGGATGATGTAATGAGCCTATTTTGGTCCTAATTGAGTGTATTGAGCTTCATTTGGTCTTACTTTGGTCAATGCTCCATTTAGTCACAAGGATTGTAGATAACCAAAGGATGATGTAATGAGCCTTTTTGGTCCTAATTGAGTGTATTGAGCTTCATTTGGTCTTACTTTGGTCAATTTTTCCATTTAAGTCACTAGGATGGTAGATTACCAAAGGATGATGTAATGGGCCTATTTTGGTCCTAATTGAGTGTATTGAGCTTCATTTGGTCTTACTTTTGGTCAATTCTTCCATTTTAGTCACTAGGATGTTGTAGATAACCAAAGGATGATGTAATGAGCCTATTTGGTCCTAATTGAGTGTATTGAGCTTCATTTGTCTTACTTTGGTCAATGCTCCATTTTAGTCACAAGGATGTTGTAGATAACCAAAGGATGATGTAATGAGCCTTTTTGGTCCTAATTGAGTGTATTGAGCTTCATTGGTCTACTTTGGTCAATTTTCCAATTAGTCAGGATGTTGTAGATTACCAAAGGATGATGTAATGGGCCAATTTTTGGTCCTAATTTAGTGTATTGAGCTTCATTTGATCTTACTTTGGTCAATTCTTCCATTTTGTCACTAGGATGTTGTAGATTACCAAAGGATGATGTAATGGCCTATTTGGTCCTAATTGAGTGTATGAGCTTCATTTGGTCTTACTTTGGTCCAATTCTTCCATTTAGTCACTAGGATGTTGTAGATTACCAAAGGATGATGTAATGAGCCTATTTTGGTCCTAATTGAGTGTATTGAGCTTCATTTGGTCTTACTTTGGTCAATGCTTCCATTTTAGTCACAAGGATGTTGTAGATAACCAAAGGATGATGTAATGAGCCTTTTTTGGTCCTAATTGAGTGTATTGAGCTTCATTTGGTCTTACTTTGGTCAATTTTCCATTTAAGTCACTAAGATGGTGTAGATAACCAAAGGATGATGTAATGAGCCTATTTTTGTCCTTATTGAGTGTATTGAGCTTCATTTGATCTTACTTTGGTCAATTCTTCCATTTTAGTCACTAGGATGTTGTAGATTACCAAAGATGATGTAAAGAGCCTATTTTGGTCCTAATTGAGTGTATTGAGCTTCATTTGGTCTTACTTTGGTCAATGGCTCCATTTTAGTCACGAGGATGTTGTAGATAACCAAAGAATGATGTAATGAGCCTTTTTGGTCCTAATTGAGTGTATTGAGCTTCATTTGGTCTTACTTTGGTCAATTGTTCCATTTAAGTCACTAGGATGTGTAGATAACCAAAGGATGATGTAAAGAGCCTTTTTGGTCCTAATTGAGTGTATTGAGCTTCATTTGGTCTTACTTTGGTCAATGGCTCCATTTTAGTCACAAGGATGTTGTAGATAACCAAAGGATGATGTAATGAGCCTTTTTTGGTCCTAATTGAGTGTATTGAGCTTCATTTGGTCTTACTTTGGTCAATTTTTCCATTTAAGTCACTAGGATGTTGTAGATAACCAAAGGATGATGTAATGAGGCCTATTTTGGTCCTAATTGAGTGTATTGAGCTTCATTTGATCTTACTTTGGTCAATTCTTCCATTTTAGTCACTAGGATGTTGTAGATTACCAAAGGATGATGTAATGAGCCTATTTTGGTCCTAATTGAGTGTATTGAGCTTCATTTGGTCTTACTTTGGTCAATCTTCCATTTTAGTCACAAGGATGTTGTAGATAACCAAAGGATGATGTAATGAGCCTTTTTTTTGGTCCTAATTGAGTGTATTGAGCTTCATTTGGTCTTACTTTGGTCAATTTTTCCATTTAAGTCACTAGGATGGTGTAGATAACCAAAGGATGATGTAATGAGCCTATTTTTGGTCCTTATTGAGTGTATTGAGCTTCATTTGATCTTACTTTGGTCAATTCTTCCATTTTAGTCACTAGGATGTTGTAGATTACCAAAGGATGATGTAATGCGCCTATTTTTGGTCCTAATTGAGTGTATTGAGCTTCATTTGGTCTTACTTTGGTCAATTCTTCCATTTTAGTCACTAGGATGTTGTAGATATACAAAGGATGATGTAATGAGCCTATTTTGGTCCTAATTGAGTGTATTGAGCTTCATTTGGTCTTACTTTGGTCAATGGCTCCATTTTAGTCACAAGGATGTTGTAGATAACCAAAGGATGATGTAATGAGCCTTTTTTGGTCCTAATTGAGTGTATTGAGCTTCATTTGGTCTTACTTTTGGTCAATTTTTCATTTTAGTCATAGATGTTGTAGATACCAAGGATGATGTAATGAGCCTTTTTTGTCCTATTGAGTGTATTGAGCTTCATTTGATCTTACTTTGGTCAATTCTTCCATTTTAGTCACTAGGATGTTGTAGATTACCAAAGGATGATGTAATGCGCCTATTTTTGGTCCTAATTGAGTGTATTGAGCTTCATTTGGTCTTACTTTGGTCAATTCTTCCATTTTAGTCACTAGGATGTTGTAGATTACCAAAGGATGATGTAATGAGCCTATTTTGGTCCTAATTGAGTGTATTGAGCTTCATTTGGTCTTACTTTTGGTCAATGGCTTCCATTTTAGTCACAAGGATGTTGTAGATAACCAAAGGATGATGAAATGAGCCTTTTTTGGTCCTAATTGAGTGTATTGAGCTTCATTTGGTCTTACTTTGGTCAATTTTTCCATTTAAGTCACTAGGATGGTGTAGATAACCAAAGGATGATGTAATGAGCCTATTTTGGTCCTTATTGAGTGTATTGAGCTTCATTTGATCTTACTTTGGTCAATTCTTCCATTTTTAGTCACTAGGATGTTGTAGATTACCAAAGATGATGTAATGAGCCTATTTTGGTCCTAATTGAGTGTATTGAGCTTCATTTGGTCTTACTTTGTCAATGCTCCATTTTAGTCACTAGGATGTTGTAGATAACCAAAGGATGATGTAATGAGCCTATTTTGGTCCTAATTGAGTGTATTGAGCTTCATTTGGTCTTACTTTGGTCAATGCTTCCATTTTAGTCACTAGGATGTTGTAGATAACCAAAGGATGATGTAATGAGCCTTTTTTGGTCCTAATTGAGTGTATTGAGCTTCATTTGGTCTTACTTTGGTCAATTTTTCCATTTAAGTCACTAGGATGTTGTAGATAACCAAAGGATGATGTAATGAGCCTATTTTGGTCCTAATTGAGTGTATTGAGCTTCATTTGGTCTTACTTTGGTCAATTCTTCCATTTAAGTCACTAGGATGTTGTAGATAACCAAAGGATGATGTAATGAGCCTATTTTGGTCCTTATTGAGTGTATTGAGCTTCATTTGATCTTACTTTGGTCAATTCTTCCATTTTGTCACTAGGATGTTGTAGATTACCAAAGGATGATGTAATGCGCCTATTTTTGGTCCTAATTGAGTGTATTGAGCTTCATTTGGTCTTACTTTGGTCAATTCTTCCATTTTAGTCACTAGGATGTTGTAGATTACCAAAGGATGATGTAATGGGCCTATTTTCGTCCTAATTTAGTGTATTGAGCTTCATTTGGTCTTACTTTGGTCAATTCTTCCATTTTAGTCACAAGGATGTTGTAGATAACCAAAGGATGATGTAATGAGCCTTTTTTGGTCCTAATTGAGTGTATTGAGCTTCATTTGGTCTTACTTTGGTCAATTTTTCCATTTAAGTCACTAGGATGGTGTAGATAACCAAAGGATGATGTAATGAGCCTATTTTTGGTCCTTATTGAGTGTATTGAGCTTCATTTGATCTTACTTTGGTCAATTCTTCCATTTTTGTCACTAGGATGTTGTAGATTACCAAGGATGATGTAATGCGCCTATTTTGGTCCTAATTGAGTGTATTGAGCTTCATTTGGTCTTACTTTGGTCAATTCTTCCATTTTAGTCACTAGGATGTTGTAGATAACCAAAGGATGATGTAATGAGCCTATTTTGGTCCTAATTGAGTGTATTGAGCTTCATTTGGTCTTACTTTGGTCAATGGCTCCATTTTAGTCACAAGGATGTTGTAGATAACCAAAGGATGATGTAATGAGCCTTTTTTGGTCCTAATTGAGTGTATTGAGCTTCATTTGGTCTTACTTTGGTCAATTTTTCCATTTAAGTCACTAGGATGTTGTAGATAACCAAAGGATGATGTAATGAGCCTATTTTTGTCCTTATTGAGTGTATTGAGCTTCATTTGATCTTACTTGGTCAATTCTTCCATTTTAGTCACTAGGATGTTGTAGATTACCAAAGGATGATGTAATGAGCCTATTTTGGTCCTAATTGAGTGTATTGAGCTTCATTTGGTCTTACTTTGGTCAATGGCTTCCATTTTAGTCACAAGGATGTTGTAGATAACCAAAGGATGATGTAATGAGCCTCTTTTGGTCCTAATTGAGTGTATTGAGCTTCATTTGGTCTTACTTTGGTCAATTTTTCCATTTAAGTCACTAGGATGGTGTAGATAACCAAAGGATGATGTAATGAGCCTATTTTGGTCCTTATCGAGTGTATTGAGCTTCATTTGATCTTACTTTGGTCAATTCTTCCATTTTAGTCACTAGGATGTTGTAGATTACCAAAGGATGATGTAATGGGCCTATTTTGGTCCTAATTGAGTGTATTGAGCTTCATTTGGTCTTACTTTGGTCAATTCTTCCATTTTAGTCACTAGGATGTTGTAGATTACCAAAGGATGATGTAATGAGCCTATTTTGGTCCTAATTGAGTGTATTGAGCTTCATTTGGTCTTACTTTGGTCAATGGCTCCATTTTAGTCACAAGGATGTTGTAGATAACCAAAGGATGATGTAATGAGCCTTTTTTGGTCCTAATTGAGTGTATTGAGCTTCATTTGGTCTTACTTTGGTCAATTTTTCCATTTAAGTCACTAGGATGGTGTAGATAACCAAAGGATGATGTAATGAGCCTATTTTGGTCCTTATTGAGTGTATTGAGCTTCATTTGATCTTACTTTGGTCAATTCTTCCATTTTTAGTCACTAGGATGTTGTAGATTACCAAAGGATGATGTAATGGGCCATTTTTGGTCCTAATTCAGTGTATTGAGCTTCATTTGGTCTTACTTTGGTCAATTCTTCCATTTTAGTCACTAGGATGTTGTAGATTACCAAAGGATGATGTAATGCGCCTATTTTGTCCTAATTGAGTGTATTGAGCTTCATTTGGTCTTACTTTGGTCAATTCTTCCATTTTAGTCACTAGGATGTAATAGATTACCAAAGGATGATGTAATGAGCCTATTTTGGTCCTAATTGAGTGTATTGAGCTTCATTTGGTCTTACTTTGGTCAATTCTCCATTTTAGTCACTAGGATGTTGTAGATAACCAAAGGATGATGTAATGAGCCTTTTTTGGTCCTAATTGAGTGTATTGAGCTTCATTTGGTCTTACTTTGGTCAATTTTTCCATTTTAGTCACTAGGATGGTGTAGATAACCAAAGGATGATGTAATGAGCCTATTTTTGTCCTTATTGAGTGTATTGAGCTTCATTTGATCTTACTTTGGTCAATTCTTCCATTTTTGTCACTAGGATGTTGTAGATTACCAAAGGATGATGTAATGAGCCTATTTTGGTCCTAATTGAGTGTATTGAGCTTCATTTGGTCTTACTTTGGTCAATGGCTTCCATTTTAGTCACAAGGATGTTGTAGATAACAAAAGGATGATGTAATGAGCCTCTTTTGGTCCTAATTGAGTGTATTGAGCTTCATTTGGTCTTACTGTGGTCAATTTTTCCATTTAAGTCACTAGGATGGTGTAGATAACCAAAGGATGATGTAATGAGCCTATTTTGGTCCTTATTGAGTGTATTGAGCTTCATTTGATCTTACTTTGGTCAATTCTTCCATTTTAGTCACTAGGATGTTGTAGATTACCAAAGGATGATGTAATGAGCCTATTTTGGTCCTAATTGAGTGTATTGAGCTTCATTTGGTCTTACTTTGGTCAATTCTTCCATTTTAGTCACTAGGATGTTGTAGATTACCAAAGGATGATGTAATGAGCCTATTTTGGTCCTAATTGAGTGTATTGAGCTTCATTTGGTCTTACTTTGGTCAATGGCTCCATTTTAGTCACAAGGATGTTGTAGATAACCAACGGATGATGTAATGAGCCTTTTTTGGTCCTAATTGAGTGTATTGAGCTTCATTTGGTCTTACTTTGGTCAATTTTTCCATTTAAGTCACTAGGATGGTGTAGATAACCAAAGGATGATGTAATGAGCCTATTTTGGTCCTTATCGAGTGTATTGAGCTTCATTTGATCTTACTTTGGTCAATTCTTCCATTTTAGTCACTAGGATGTTGTAGATTACCAAAGGATGATGTAATGAGCCTATTTTTGTCCTAATTCAGTGTATTGAGCTTCATTTGGTCTTACTTTGGTCAATTCTTCCATTTTAGTCACTAGGATGTTGTAGATTACCAAAGGATGATGTAATGCGCCTATTTTGGTCCTAATTGAGTGTATTGAGCTTCATTTGGTCTTACTTTGGTCAATTCTTCCATTTTAGTCACTAGGATGTAATAGATTACCAAAGGATGATGTAATGAGCCTATTTTGGTCCTAATTGAGTGTATTGAGCTTCATTTGGTCTTACTTTGGTCAATGGCTCCATTTTAGTCACAAGGATGTTGTAGATAACCAAAGGATGATGTAATGAGCCTTTTTTGGTCCTAATTGAGTGTATTGAGCTTCATTTGGTCTTACTTTGGTCAATTTTCCATTTAAGTCACTAGGATGGTGTAGATAACCAAAGGATGATGTAATGAGCCTATTTTTGTCCTTATTGAGTGTATTGAGCTTCATTTGATCTTACTTTGGTCAATTCTTCCATTTTTAGTCACTAGGATGTTGTAGATTACCAAAGGATGATGTAATGAGCCTATTTTGGTCCTAATTGAGTGTATTGAGCTTCATTTGGTCTTACTTTGGTCAATTCTTCCATTTTAGTCACTAGGATGTAATAGATTACCAAAGGATGATGTAATGAGCCTATTTTGGTCCTAATTGAGTGTATTGAGCTTCATTTGGTCTTACTTTGGTCAATGGCTCCATTTTAGTCACAAGGATGTTGTAGATAACCAAAGGATTGATGTAATGAGCCTTTTTTTGGTCCTAATTGAGTGTATTGAGCTTCATTTGGTCTTACTTTGGTCAATTTTTCCATTTTAAGTCACTAGGATGTGTAGATAACCAAAGGATTATGTAATGAGCCTATTTTGAGTCCTTATTCGAGTGTATTGAGCTTCATGTTGATCTTACTTTGGTCAATTCTTCCATTTTAGTCACTAGGATGTTGTAGATTATCAAAGGATGATGTAATGGGCCATTTTTGTCCTAATTCAGTGTATTGAGCTTCATTTGGTCTTACTTTTGGTCAATTCTTCCATTTTAGTCACTAGGATGTTGTAGATAACCAAAGGATGATGTAATGAGCCTATTTTTGGTCCTTATTTGAGTGTATTTGAGCTTCATTTGATCTTTACTTTTGGTCAATTTCTTCCATTTTTGTCACTAGGATGTTGTAGATTACCAAAGGATGATGTAATGCGCCTATTTTGGTCCTAATTGAGTGTATTGAGCTTCATTTGGTCTTACTTTGGTCAATTCTTCCATTTTAGTCACTAGGATGTAATAGATTACCAAAGGATGATGTAATGAGCCTATTTTGGTCCTAATTGAGTGTATTGAGCTTCATTTGGTCTTACTTTGGTCAATGGCTCCATTTTAGTCACAAGGATGTTGTAGATAACCAAAGGATGATGTAATGAGCCTTTTTGGTCCTAATTGAGTGTATTGAGCTTCATTTTGGTCTTACTTTGGTCAATTTTTCCATTTTAAGTCACTAGGATGGTGTAGATAACCAAAGGATTGATGTAATGAGCCTATTTTGGTCCTTATCGAGTGTATTGAGCTTCATTTGATCTTACTTTGGTCAATTCTTCCATTTTAGTCACTAGGATGTTGTAGATTACCAAAGGATGATGTAATGGCCAATTTTTGTCCTAATTAGTGTATTGAGCTTCATTTGGTCTTACTTTGGTCAATTCTTCCATTTTAGTCACTAGGATGTTGTAGATACCAAGGATGATGTAATGAGCCTATTTTTGTCCTTATTGAGTGTATTGAGCTTCATTTGATCTTACTTTGGTCAATTCTTCCATTTTTGTCACTAGGATTTTGTAGATTACCAAAGGATGATGTAATGCGCCTATTTTGGTCTAATTGAGTTGTATTGAGCTTCATTTGGTCTTACTTTGGTCAATTCTTCCATTTTAGTCACTAGGATGTAATAGATTACCAAAGGATGATGTAATGAGCCTATTTTGGTCCTAATTGAGTGTATTGAGCTTCATTTGGTCTTACTTTGGTCAATGGCTCCATTTTAGTCACATAGGATGTTGTAGATAACCAAAGGATGAATGTAATGAGCCTTTTTTGGTCCTAATTGAGTGTATTGAGCTTCATTTGGTCTTACTTTTGGTCAATTTTTCCATTTAAGTCACTAGGATTGGTGTAGATAACCAAAGGATGATGTAATGAGCCTATTTTTGGTCCTAATTGAGTGTATTGAGCTTCATTTGGTCTTACTTTGGTCAATTCTTCATTTTAGTCACTAGGATGTAATAGATTACTAAAGGATGATGTAATGAGCCTATTTTGGTCCTAATTGAGTTGTATTGTGCTTCATTTGGTCCTTACTTTGGTCAATGGCTCCATTTTAGTCACAAAGGATGTTGTAGATTAACCAAAGGATGATGTATGAGCCTTTTTTGGTCCTAATTGAGTGTATTGAGCTTTCATTTGGTCTTACTTTGTCAATTTTTCCATTTTAAGTCCACTAGGATGGTTGTAGATAACCAAAGGATGATGTGTAATGAGCCTATTTTTGTCCTTATTGAGTGTATTGAGCTTCATTTGATTCTTACTTTGGTCAATTCTCCATTTTTGTCACTAGGATGTTGTAGATAACAAAGGATGATGTAATGCGCCTATTTTGGTCCTAATTGAGTGTATTGAGCTTCATTTGGTCTTACTTTGGTCAATTCTTCCATTTTAGTCACTAGGATGCTAATAGATTACCAAAGGATGATGTAATGAGCCTATTTTGGTCCTAATTGAGTGTATTGAGCTTCATTTGGTTTTTACTTTGGTCAAGTGGCTCCATTTTAGTCACAGGATGTTGTAGATAACCAAAGGATGATGTAATGAGCCTTTTTTGGTCCTAATTGAGTGTATTGAGCTTCATTTGGTCTTACTTTGGTCAATTTTCCATTTAAGTCACTAGGATGGTGTAGATAACCAAAGGATGATGTAATGAGCCTATTTTGGTCCTTATCGAGTGTATTGAGCTTCATTGATTTTACTTTGGTCAATTCTTCCATTTTAGTCACTAGGATGTTGTAGATTACCAAAGGATGATGTAATGTTTTTTCCTAATTCAGTGTATTGAGCTTCATTTGGTCTTACTTTGGTCAATTCTTCCATTTGTCACTAGGATGTTGTAGATAACCAAAGGATGATGTAATGAGCCTATTTTTTCCTTATTGAGTGTATTGAGCTTCATTTGATCTTACTTTGGTCAATTCTTCCATTTTTGTCACTAGGATTTTGTAGATTACCAAAGGATGATGTAATGCGCCTATTTTGGTCCTAATTGAGTGTATTGAGCTTCATTTGGTCTTACTTTGGTCAATTCTTCCATTTTAGTCACTAGGATGTAATAGATTACCAAAGGATGATGTAATGAGCCTATTTTGGTCCTAATTGAGTGTATTGAGCTTCATTTGGTCTTACTTTGGTCAATGGCTCCATTTTAGTCACAAGGATGTTGTAGATAACCAAAGGATGATGTAATGAGCCATTGAGTGTACATTTGGTCTTACTTTGTCAAATTTTAGTTGTAGATAACCAAAGGATGATGTAATGAGCCTATTTTGGTCCTAATTGAGTGTATTGAGCTTCATTTGTCTTACTTTGGTCAATGGCTCCATTTTAGTCACAAGGATGTTGTAGATAACCAAAGGATGATGTAATGAGCCTTTTTTGGTCCTAATTGAGTGTATTGAGCTTCATTTGGTCTTACTTTGGTCAATTTTTCCATTTGTCACTAGGATGTTGTAGATTACCAAAGGATGATGTAATGTTTTCCTAATTCAGTGTATTGAGCTTCACTTACTTTGGTCAATTCTTCCATTTTAGTCACTAGGATGTTGTAGATAACCAAAGGATGATGTAATGAGCCTATTTTGGTCCTATTGAGTGTATTGAGCTTCATTTGATCTTACTTTGGTCAATTCTTCCATTTTTGTCACTAGGATGTTGTAGATTACCAAAGGATGATGTAATGCGCCTATTTTGGTCCTAATTGAGTGTATTGAGCTTCATTTGGTCTTACTTTGGTCAATTCATTTTAGTCACTAGGATGTTAGATTACCAAAGGATGATGTAATGAGCCTATTTTGGTCCTATTGAGTGTATTGAGCTTCATTTGGTCTTACTTTGGTCAATGCTTCCATTTTAGTCACAAGGATGTTGTAGATAACCAAAGGATGATGTAATGAGCCTATTTTGGTCCTAATTGAGTGTATTGAGCTTCATTTGGTCTTACTTTGGTCATCCATTTAAGTCACTAGGATGGTGTAGATAACCAAAGGATGATGTAATGAGCCTATTTTGGTCCTTATTGAGTGTATTGAGCTTCATTTGATCTTACTTTGGTCAATTCTTCCATTTTAGTCACTAGGATGTTGTAGATTACCAAAGGATGATGTAATGGGCCAATTTTGTCCTAATTCAGTGTATTGAGCTTCATTTGGTCTTACTTTGGTCAATTCTTCCATTTTAGTCACTAGGATGTTGTAGATTACCAAAGGATGATGTAATGCGCCTATTTTGGTCCTAATTGAGTGTATTGAGCTTCATTTGGTCTTACTTTGGTCAATTCTTCCATTTTAGTCACTAGGATGTTAGATTACCAAAGGATGATGTAATGAGCCTATTTTGGTCCTAATTGAGTGTATTGAGCTTCATTTGGTCTTACTTTGGTCAATGGCTCCATTTTAGTCACAAGGATGTTGTAGATAACCAAAGGATGATGTAATGAGCCTTTTTGGTCCTAATTGAGTGTATTGAGCTTCATTTGGTCTTACTTTGGTCAATTTTCCATTTAAGTCACTAGGATGTGTAGATAACCAAAGGATGATGTAATGAGCCTATTTTTGTCCTGAGTGTATTGAGCTTCATTTGATCTTACTTTGGTCAATTCTTCCATTTGTCACTTGTTGTAGATTACAAAGGATGATGTAATGCTATTTTGGTCCTAATTGAGTGTATTGAGCTTCATTTGGTCTTACTTTGGTCAATTCTTCCATTTTAGTCACTAGGATGTTAGATACCAAAGGATGATGTAATGAGCCTATTTTGGTCCTAATTGAGTGTATTGAGCTTCATTTGGTCTTACTTTGGTCAATGGCTCCATTTTAGTCACAAGGATGTTGTAGATAACCAAAGGATGATGTAATGAGCCTTTTTTGGTCCTAATTGAGTGTATTGAGCTTCATTTGGTCTTACTTTGGTCAATTTTCCATTTAAGTCACTAGGATGGTGTAGATAACCAAAGGATTATGTAATGAGCCTATTTTGGTCCTATTGAGTGTATTGAGCTTCATTGATTTTACTTTGGTCAATTCTTCCATTTTAGTCACTAGGATGTTGTAGATTACCAAAGGATGATGTAATGGGCCAATTTTGTCCTAATTCAGTGTATTGAGCTTCATTTGGTCTTACTTTGGTCAATTCTTCCATTTTAGTCACTAGGATGTTGTAGATAACCAAAGGATGATGTAATGAGCCTATTTTTGTCCTTATTGAGTGTATTGAGCTTCATTTGATCTTACTTTGGTCAATTCTTCCATTTTAACTAGGATATTAGATTACCAAAGGATGATGTAATGAGCCTATTTTGGTCCTAATTGAGTGTATTGAGCTTCATTTGGTTTACTTTGGTCAATTCTTCCATTTTAGTCACTAGGATGTGTAGATTACCAAAGGATG
>RYYW01000408.1:23321-34354 GCA_013621005.1 Aeschynomene evenia | reverse complement strand
TAGTGACTAAATGGAAAATTGACCAAAGTATGACCTAATGAAGCTCAATACACTCAATTAGGACCAAAATAGGCTCATTACATCATCCTTTGGTTATATACACCATCCTAGTGACTAAAATGGAACAATTGACCAAAGTATGACTAATGAAGCTCAACACACTCAATTAGGACCAAAATTGACTCATTGCATCATCCTTTGGTTATCTAAACCTTCCTAGTACTAAAATGGAACAATTGACAAAAGTATGACCTAAAGCTCAATACACTCAATTAGGACCAAAATCGGCTCATTACATCATCCTTTGGTTAACTAAACCTTCCTAGTGACTAAAATGGAGTCATTTACCAAACTAAGACCAAATGAAGCTCATTACACTCAATTAGGACCATAATAGGCTCATTACATCATCCTGTGGTTATCTAAACCTTCTTAGCGACTAAAATGGAACAATTGACCAAAGTATGACCTAATGAAGCTCAATACTCAATTAGGACCAAAATCGGCTCATTACATCATCCTTTGGTTATCTAAACCTTCCTAGTGACTAAAATGGAACAGCTGACCAAAGTATGACCTAATGAGGCTCAATACACTCAATTAGGACCATAATAGGCTCATTACATCATCCTGTGGTTATCTAAACCTTCTTAGCGACTAAAATGGAACAATTGACCAAAGTATGCCCTAATGAAGCTCAATACACTCAACTAGGACCATAATAGGCTCATTACATCATCCTTTGGTTATCTACACCATCCTAGTGACTAAAATGGAACAATTGACAAAAGTATGACCTAATGAAGATCAATACACTCAATTAGGTCGAAACTAGGCTCATTACATCATCCTTTGGTTATCAAAACCTTCCTAGTGACTAAAATGGAACAATTGACCAAAGTATGACCTAATGAAGGTCAATACTCAATTACGACCAAAAATAGACTCATTACATCATCCTTTTGTTAACTAAACCTTCCTAGTGACTTAAATGGAACAATTGACCAAAGTATGACCTAATGAAGCTGAATACACTCAATTAGGACCAAAATAGGCTCATTACATTCCTGTGGTTATCTAAACCTTCCTAGCGACTAAAATGGAACAATTAACCAAAGTATGCCCTAATGAAGCTCAATACACTCAATTAGGACATAAATAGGCTCATTACATCATCCTTTGGTTATCTAAACCTTCCTAGTGACTAAAATGGAACAGCTGACCAAAGTATGACCTAATGAGGCTCAATACACTCAACTAGGACCATAATAGGCTCATTACATCATCCTTTGGTTATCTAACCATCCTAGTGACTAAAATGGAGTCATTGACCAAACTAAGACCAAATGAAGCTCATACACTCAATTAGGACCAAAATAGGTCATTACTCATCCTTGGTTATCTAAACCTTCCTAGTTGCTAAAATGGAATAATTGACCAAAGTATGACCTAATGAAGCTCAATACACTCAATTAGGACCAAAATAGGCTCATTACATCATCCTTTGTTATATACACCATCCTAGTGACTAAAATGGAACAATTGACCAAAGTATGACTAATGAAGCTCAACACACTCAATTAGGACCAAAATTGACTCATTGCATCATCCTTTGGTTATCTAAACCTTCCTAGTAGCTAAAATGGACAATTGACAAAGTATGATCTAATGAAGCTCAATACACTCAATAGGACCAAAATCGGCTCATACATCATCCTTTGGTTAACTAAACCTTCTAGGACTAAATGGAGTCATTTACCAAACTAAGACCAAATGAAGCTCATTACACTCAATTAGAACCATAATAGGCTCATTACATCATCCTGTGGTTATCTAAACCTTCTTAGCGACTAAAATGGAACAATTGACCAAAGTATGACCTAATGAAGCTCAATACACTCATTAGGACCAAAATCGGCTCATTACATCATCCTTTGGTTATCTAAACCTTCCTAGTGACTACAATGGAAAGCTGACCAAAGTATGACCTAATGAGGCTCAATACACTCAATTAGGACCATAATAGGCTCATTACATCATCCTGTGGTTATCTAAACCTTCTTAGCGACTAAAATGGAACAATTGACCAAAGTATGCCCTAATGAATCTCAATACACTCAACTAGGACCATAATAGGCTCATTACATCATCCTTTGGTTATCTACACCATCCTAGTGACTAAAATGAAACAATTGACAAAAGTATGACCTAATGAAGATCAATACACTCAATTAGGTCGAAACTAGGCTCATTACATCATCCTTTGGTTATCAAAACCTTCCTAGTGACTAAAATGGAACAATTGACCAAAGTATGACCTAATGAAGGTCAATACTCTCAATTACGACCAAAATAGACTCATTACATCATCCTTTTGTTAACTAAACCTTCCTAGTGACTTAAATGGAACAATTGACCAAAGTATGACCTAATGAAGCTGAATACACTCAATTAGGACCAAAATAGGCTCATTACATCTTCCTGTGGTTATCTAAACCTTCCTAGCGACTAAAATGGAAACAATTAACCAAAGTATGCCCTAATGAAGCTCAATACACTCAATTAGGACCATAATAGGCTCATTACATCATTCTTTGGTTATCTAAACCTTCCTAGTGACTAAAATGGAACAGCTGACCAAAGTATGACCTAATGAGGCTCAATACACTCAACTAGGACCATAATAGGCTCATTACAACATCCTTTGGTTATCTACACCATCCTAGTGACTAAAATGGAGTCATTGACCAAACTAAGACCAAATGAAGCTCATTACACTCAATTAGGACCAAAATAGGCTCATTACATCATCCTTTGGTTATCTAAACCTTCCTAGTTGCTAAAATGGAATAATTGACCAAAGTATGACCTAATGAAGCTCAATACACTCAATTAGGACCAAAATAGGCTCATTACATCATCCTTTGGTTATATACACCATCCTAGTGACTAAAATGGAACAATTGACCAAAGTATGATCTAATGAAGCTCAATACACTCAATTAGGACCAAAATCGGCTCATTACATCATCCTTTGGTTAACTAAACCTTCCTAGTGACTAAAATGGAGTCATTTACCAAACTAAGACCAAATAAAGCTCATTACACTCAATTAGGACCATAATAGGCTCATTACATCATCCTGTGGTTATCTAAACCTTCTTAGCGACTAAAATGGAACAATTGACCAAAGTATGACCTAATGAAGCTCAATACACTCAATTAGGACCAAAATCGGCTCATTACATCATCCTTTGGTTATCTAAACCTTCCTAGTGACTACAATGGAACACTGACCAAAGTATGACCTAATGAGGCTCAATACACTCAATTAGGACCATAATAGGCTCATTACATCATCCTGTGGTTATCTAAACCTTCTTAGCGACTAAAATGGAACAATTGACCAAAGTATGCCCTAATGAAGCTCAATACACTCAACTAGGACCATAATAGGCTATTACATCATCCTTTGGTTATCTACACCATCCTAGTGACTAAAATGGAACAATTGACAAAAGTATGACCTAATGAAGATCAATACACTCAATTAGGTCGAAACTAGGCTCATTACATCATCCTTTGGTTATCAAAACCTTCCTAGTGACTAAAATGGAACAATTGACCAAAGTATGACCTAATGAAGGTCAATACTCTCAATTACGACCAAAATAGACTCATTACATCATCCTTTTGTTAACTAAACCTTCCTAGTGACTTAAATGGAACAATTGACCAAAGTATGACCTAATGAAGCTGAATACACTCAATTAGGACCAAAATAGGCTCATTACATCTTCCTGTGGTTATCTAAACCTTCCTAGCGACTAAAATGGAACAATTAACCAAAGTATGCCCTAATGAAGCTCAATACACTCAATTAGGACCATAATAGGCTCATTACATCATCCTTTGGTTATCTAAACCTTCCTAGTGACTAAAATGGAACAGCTGACCAAAGTATGACCTAATGAGGCTCAATACACTCAACTAGGACCATAATAGGCTCATTACATCATCCTTTGGTTATCTACACCATCCTAGTGACTAAAATGGAGTCATTGACCAAACTAAGACCAAATGAAGCTCATTACACTCAATTAGGACCAAAATAGGCTCATTACATCATCCTTTGGTTATCTAAACCTTCCTAGTTGCTAAAATGGAATAATTGACCAAAGTATGACCTAATGAAGCTCAATACACTCAATTAGGACCAAAATAGGCTCATTACATCATCCTTTGGTTATATACACCATCCTAGTGACTAAAATGGAACAATTGACCAAAGTATGATCTAATGAAGCTCAATACACTCAATTAGGACCAAAATCGGCTCATTACATCATCCTTTGGTTAACTAAACCTTCCTAGTGACTAAAATGGAGTCATTTACCAAACTAAGACCAAATGAAGCTCATTACACTCAATTAGGACCATAATAGGCTCATTACATCATCCTGTGGTTATCTAAACCTTCTTAGCGACTAAAATGGAACAATTGACCAAAGTATGACCTAATGAAGCTCAATACACTCAATTAGGACCAAAATCGGCTCATTACATCATCCTTTGGTTATCTAAACCTTCCTAGTGACTACAATGGAACAGCTGACCAAAGTATGACCTAATGAGGCTCAATACACTCAATTAGGACCATAATAGGCTCATTACATCATCCTGTGGTTATCTAAACCTCTTAGCGACTAAAATGGAACAATTGACCAAAGTATGCCTAATGAAGCTCAATACACTCAACTAGGACCATAATAGGCTCATTACATCATCCTTTGGTTATCTACACCATCCTAGTGACTAAAATGGAACAATTGACAAAGTATGACCTAATGAAGATCAATACACTCAATTAGGTCGAAACTAGGCTCATTACATCATCCTTTGGTTATCAAAACCTTCCTAGTGACTAAAATGGAACAATTGACCAAAGTATGACCTAATGAAGGTCATACTCTCAATTACGACCAAAATAGACTCATTACATCATCCTTTTGTTAACTAAACCTTCCTAGTGACTTAAATGGAACAATTGACCAAAGTATGACCTAATGAAGCTGAATACACTCAATTAGGACCAAAATAGGCTCATTACATCTTCCTGTGGTTATCTAAACCTTCCTAGCGACTAAAATGGAACAATTAACCAAAGTATGCCTAATGAAGCTCAATACACTCAATTAGGACCATAATAGGCTCATTACATCATCCTTTGGTTATCTAAACCTTCCTAGTGACTAAAATGGAACAGCTGACCAAAGTATGACCTAATGAGGCTCAATACACTCAACTAGGACCATAATAGGCTCATTACATCATCCTTTGGTTATCTACACCATCCTAGTGACTAAAATGGAGTCATTGACCAAACTAAGACCAAATGAAGCTCATTACACTCAATTAGGACCAAAATAGGCTCATTACATCATCCTTTGGTTATCTAAACCTTCCTAGTTGCTAAAATGGAATAATTGACCAAAGTATGACCTAATGAAGCTCAATACACTCAATTAGGACCAAAATAGGCTCATTACATCATCCTTTGGTTATATACACCATCCTAGTGACTAAAATGGAACAATTGACCAAAGTATGACCTAATGAAGCTCAACACACTCAATTAGGACCAAAATTGACTCATTGCATCATCCTTTGGTTATCTAAACCTTCCTAGTAGCTAAAATGGAACAATTGACAAAAGTATGATCTAATGAAGCTCAATACACTCAATTAGGACCAAAATCGGCTCATTACATCATCCTTTGGTTAACTAAACCTTCCTAGTGACTAAAATGGAGTCATTTACCAAACTAAGACCAAATGAAGCTCATTACACTCAATTAGAACCATAATAGGCTCATTACATCATCCTGTGGTTATCTAAACCTTCTTAGCGACTAAAATGGAACAATTGACCAAAGTATGACCTAATGAAGCTCAATACACTCAATTAGGACCAAAATCGGCTCATTACATCATCCTTTGGTTATCTAAACCTTCCTAGTGACTACAATGGAACAGCTGACCAAAGTATGACCTAATGAGGCTCAATACACTCAATTAGGACCATAATAGGCTCATTACATCATCCTGTGGTTATCTAAACCTTCTTAGCGACTAAAATGGAACAATTGACCAAAGTATGCCCTAATGAAGCTCAATACACTCAACTAGGACCATAATAGGCTCATTACATCATCCTTTGGTTATCTACACCATCCTAGTGACTAAAATGGAACAATTGACAAAAGTATGACCTAATGAAGATCAATACACTCAATTAGGTCGAAACTAGGCTCATTACATCATCCTTTGGTTATCAAAACCTTCCTAGTGACTAAAATGGAACAATTGACCAAAGTATGACCTAATGAAGGTCAATACTCTCAATTACGACCAAAATAGACTCATTACATCATCCTTTGTTAACTAAACTTCCTAGTGACTTAAATGGAACAATTGACCAAAGTATGACCTAATGAAGCTGAATACACTCAATTAGGACCAAAATAGGCTCATTACATCTTCCTGTGGTTATCTAAACTTCCTAGCACTAAAAGGAACAATTAACCAAGTATGCCCTAATGAAGCTCAATACACTCATTAGGACCATAATAGGCTCATTACATTATCCTTTGGTTATCTAAACCTTCTAGTGACTAAAATGGAACAGCTGACCAAAGTATGACCTAATGAAGCTCAATACACTCAACTAGGACCATAATAGGCTCATTACACATCCTTTGGTTATCTACACCATCCTAGTGACTAAAATGGAGTCATTGACCAAACTAAGACCAAATGAAGCTCATTACACTCAATTAGGACAAAATAGGCTCATTACATCATCCTTTGGTATCTAACCTCCTAGTTGCTAAAATGGAATAATTGACCAAAGTATGACCTAATGAAGCTCAATACACTCAATTAGGACCAAAATAGGCTCATTACATCATCCTTTGGTTATATACACCATCCTAGTGACTAAAATGGAACAATTGACCAAAGTATGATCTAATGAAGCTCAATACACTCAATTAGGACCAAAATCGGCTCATTACATCATCCTTTGGTTAACTAAACCTTCCTAGTGACTAAAATGGAGTCATTTACCAAACTAAGACCAAATGAAGCTCATTACACTCAATTAGGACCATAATAGGCTCATTACATCATCCTGTGGTTATCTAAACCTTCTTAGCGACTAAAATGGAACAATTGACCAAAGTATGACCTAATGAAGCTCAATACACTCAATTAGGACCAAAATCGGCTCATTACATCATCCTTTGGTTATCTAAACCTTCCTAGTGACTACAATGGAACAGCTGACCAAAGTATGACCTAATGAGGGCTCAATACACTCAAATTAGGACCAAATAGGCTCATTACATCATCCTGTGGTTATCTAAACCTTCTTAGCGACTAAAATGGAACAATTGACCAAAGTTATGCCTAATGAAGCTCAATACACTCAACTAGGACCATAATAGGCTCATTACATCATCCTTTGGTTATCTACACCATCCTAGTGACTAAAATGGAACAATTGACAAAAGTATGACCTAATGAAGATCAATACACTCAATTAGGTCGAAACTAGGCTCATTACATCATCCTTTGGTTATCAAAACCTTCCTAGTGACTAAAATGGAACAATTGACCAAAGTAATGACCTAATGAAGGTCAATACTCTCAAATTACGACCAAAAATAGACTCATTACATCATCCTTTTGTTAACTAAACCTTCCTAGTGACTTAAATGGAACAATTGACCAAAGTATGACTAATGAAGCTGAATACACTCAATTAGGACCAAAATAGGCTCATTACATCTTCCTGTGGTTATCTTAACCTTCCTAGCGACTAAAATGAACAATTACCAAAGTATGCCCTAATGAAGCTCAATACACTCAATTAGGACCATAATAGGCTCATTACATCATCCTTTGGTTATCTAAACCTTCCTAGTGACTAAAATGGAACAGCTGACCAAAGTATGACCTAATGAGGCTCAATACACTCAACTAGGACCATAATAGGCTCATTACATCATCCTTTGGTTATCTAAACCATCCTAGTGACTAAAATGGAGTCATTGACCAAACTAAGACCAAATGAAGCTCATTACACTCAATTAGGACCAAAATAGGCTCATTACATCATCCTTTGGTTATCTAAACCTTCCTAGTTGCTAAAATGGAATAATTGACCAAAGTATGACCTAATGAAGCTCAATACACTCAATTAGGACCAAAAATAGGCTCATTACATCATCCTTTGGTTATATACACATCCTAGTGACTAAAATGGAAACTAATTGACCAAAGTAATGACTCTAATGACTAGCTCAAATACACTCAAATTAGGACCAAAATCATGGGCTCATTACATCATCCTTTGGTTAACTAAACCTTCCTAGTGACTAAAATGGAGTCAATTTACCAAGCTAAGACCAAATGAAGCTCATTACACTCAATTAGGACCATAATAGGCTCATTACATCATCCATCATCTAAACCTTCTTAGCGACTAAAATGGAACAATTGACCAAAGTATGACCTAATGAAGCTCAATACACTCAATTAGGACCAAAATCGGCTCATTACATCATCCTTTGGTTATCTAAACCTTCCTAGTGACTACAATGGAACAGTGACCAAAGTATGACCTAATGAGGCTCAATACACTCAATTAGGACCATAATAGGCTCATTACATCATCCTGTGGTTATCTAAACCTTCTTAGCGACTAAAATGGAACAATTGACCAAAGTATGCCCTAATGAAGCTCAATACACTCAACTAGGACCATAATAGGCTCATTACATCATCCTTTGGTTATCTACACCATCCTAGTGACTAAATGGAACAATTGACAAAAGTATGACCTAATGAAGATCAATACACTCAATTAGGTCGAAACTAGGCTCATTACATCATCCTTTGGTTATCAAAACCTTCCTAGTGACTAAAATGGAACAATTGACCAAAGTATGACCTAATGAAGGTCAATACTCTCATTACGACCAAAATAGACTCATTACATCATCCTTTTGTTAACTAAACCTTCCTAGTGACTTAAATGGAACAATTGACCAAAGTATGACCTAATGAAGCTGAATACACTCAATTAGGACCAAAATAGGCTCATTACATCTTCCTGTGGTTATCTAAACCTTCCTAGCGACTAAAATGGAACAATTAACCAAAGTATGCCCTAATGAAGCTCAATACACTCAATTAGGACCATAATAGGCTCATTACATCATCCTTTGGTTATCTAAACCTTCCTAGTGACTAAAATGGAACAGCTGACCAAGTATGACCTAATGAGGCTCAATACACTCAACTAGGACCAATAGGCTCATTACACATCCTTTGGTTATCTACACCATCCTAGTGACTAAAATGGACATTGACCAACTAAGACCAATGAAGCTCATTACACTCAATTAGGACCAAAATAGGCTCATTACATCATCCTTTGGTTATCTAAACCTTCCTAGTTGCTAAAATGGAATAATTGACCAAAGTATGACCTAATGAAGCTCAATACACTCAATTAGGACCAAAATAGGCTCATTACATCATCCTTTGGTTATATACACCATCCTAGTGACTAAAATGGAACAATTGACCAAAGTATGACCTAATGAAGCTCAACACACTCAATTAGGACCAAAAACTCTCATCCTTTGGTTATCTAAACCTTCCTAGTCTAAAATGGAACAATTGACCTAATGAAGCTCAATACACTCAATTTCGGCTCATTACATCATCCTTTGGTTAACCTTCCTAGTGACTAAAATGGAGTCATTTACCAAACTAAGACCAAATGAAGCTCATTACCAATTAGACCATAATAGGCTCATTACATCATCCTGTGGTTATCTAAACCTTCTTAGCGACTAAAATGGAACAATTGACCAAAGTATGACCTAATGAAGCTCAATACACTCAATTAGGACCAAAATCGGCTCATTACATCATCCTTTGGTTATCTAAACCTTCCTAGTGACTACAATGGAACAGCTGACCAAAGTATGACCTAATGAGGCTCAATACACTCAATTAGGACCATAATAGGCTCATTACATCATCCTGTGGTTATCTAAACCTTCTTAGCGACTAAAATGGAACAATTGACCAAAGTATGCCCTAATGAAGCTCAATACACTCAACTAGGACCATAATAGGCTCATTACATCATCCTTTGGTTATCTACACCATCCTAGTGACTAAAATGGAACAATTGACAAAGTATGACCTAATGAAGATCAATACACTCAATTAGGTCGAAACTAGGCTCATTACATCATCCTTTGGTTATCAAAACCTTCCTAGTGACTAAAATGGAACAATTGACCAAGTATGACCTAATGAAGGTCAATACTCTCAATTACGACCAAAATAGACTCATTACATCATCCTTTGTTAACTAAACCCTAGTGACTTAAATGGAACAATTGACCAAAGTATGACCTAATAGCTGAATACTCAATTAGGACCAAAATAGGCTCATTACATCTTCCTTTGGTTATCTAAACTTCCTAGCGACTAAAATGGAACAATTACCAAAGTATGCCTAATGAAGCTCAATACACTCAATTAGGACCATAATAGGCTCATTACATCATCCTTTGGTTATCTAAACTTCCTAGTGACTAAAATGGAACAGCTGACCAAAGTATGACCTAATGGGCTCAATACACTCAACTAGGACCATAATAGGCTCATTAAACATCCTTTGGTTATCTACACCATCCTAGTGACTAAAATGGAGTCATTGACCAAACTAAGACCAAATGAAGCTCATTACACTCAATTAGGACCAAAATAGGCTCATTACATCATCCTTGGTTATCTAAACCTTCCTAGTTGCTAAAATGGATAATTGACCAAAGTATGACCTAATGAAGCTCAATACACTCAATTAGGACCAAAATAGGCTCATTACATCATCCTTTGGTTATATACACCATCCTAGTGACTAAAATGGACAATTGACCAAAGTA
>RYYW01000408.1:9019-22322 GCA_013621005.1 Aeschynomene evenia | reverse complement strand
TTCGACTACTGCGTGACAGGATGACGCTGTTCATCAAGCACACCAGTTTGGACTTATGGGATAGGATCGAGAATGGAGACTATCAGCCTCTGCAGACAATTACAGAGGATGCTGTAGTTGCAACAGACGCTGAGCCAGGAGCGGCACCTCCAGCACTCAGAACCTATACAAGACGAGTCCCTAAGGATGAATGGACTCAAGAGATGAAGGAGAAGATACAACTCAACTTCAAAGCTAAATACATTCTTCTCTGCGCCTTGCCCAAAGTAGAATACGACAAGATTGTGTCGTGTGATACCGCTCAAGAAATTTGGGAGAGATTACACATGCTGCACGAAGGAAATGATGAAGTCAAGGAAACTAAGGTATCAATGCTCGTACATAAGTACGAGTCCTTCTGCATGCAACCTGAGGAAACTATTGACAACATGTCAATAAGATTTCTCCACATCATAAATCAGCTAAAGGTCTTGGGAAAGACCTACTCCAACGCTGAGATGGTGAGGAAAATTCTCAGAAGCCTCTCTGCCAAGTGGCGCCCAAAGGTGACAGCAATCCAAGAAGCAAAGGATCTAAATCAGCTGGGTTTAGATGTATTGTTTGGCTCACTCAAACTCACGAGATTGAGCTTGAAGGACTACTTGGAGGACCATCTTCATCCTCAAGACCTCAGAAAGCTCTGGCTCTGAAAAGTCAGATCAAAAAGACTTCAAAAGCCCTAAAGGCTGAAGAAATATCTGAATCTGAAAACGATCAAAACTCAGATTCCGATGAAGATGACATCTCTCTTCTAGTAAGGAAAATGAAGAAAGCTTGGAAGAGAAGACCAAGCAAAGACAAAGAGATCACACCTAGAAAAGGAAAGTCAAAGTCTTCTGATGCCACATGTTTTGGCTGTGGAGAAAAGGGCCACTTCAGAACGGAGTGCCCTCAGAACAAGGGAAAGAAGAAGTTCATTCCCAAGAAGAAGAAGAAGGCAATGGCTGCTACATGGAGTGACTCAGAAGAGGAAGACTCTGAGTCAGAAAGTGAAGAGGAAGCTAATGTCTGCTTCATGGCCGGTACTGACTATATTCTGGAAACAGAATCTGAGTCAGAAGAGGTGCATCATCAAGCGTTGCTCCACCACCACGATGAGCAGTGGTACCTTGACAGTGGCTGCTCAAGGCACATGACTGGAAGCAAGCACTGGTTCAGAAGTCTCAAGCCCAAGAAAGGCGGAACAGTGCGATTCGGTGATGGCGCTAAAGGGAGAGTCACTGCAATCGGAGATGTTGGTAAGGATTCCTCTCACCAAATCTCAGATGTACTTTTGGTCGATGGCTTAACTCACAATCTATTAAGCATTAGTCAATTTTGTGACAAAGGCTTAAAGGTTGAGTTTTATGCCAAGTATTGTCATGTGATTAATCTCACAAATGACAAGATCGTTCTGGAAGGAAAACGTGTTGGTAACATTTATGTTATCCATCTGGATGATCTAAAGGATCAAAATGTGGAATGCCTTGTCTCTGTCCAAGAAGACAAATGGCTATGGCATAAGAAACTTGGTCATGCCCATATGAGACTTCTTTCTGAACTCTCTCAGAAAGGACTTGTAAAGGGCCTTCCCAGAATTAAGTATCAGAAGGATGCAACCTGTGACTTCTGTGAAAAAGGGAAACAGACCAAGGCTTCCTTTCCCAGTAAAAGTGGTATTTCTACTCAGAAACCACTGGAACTGCTCCACATGGATCTTTCGGACCAACCAGAACAGCTTCCCTTTCTGGAAAACGCTATGGTCTTGTCATAGTGGATGATTACTCCAGATTCACTTGGGTTTTCTTTCTAGCTTCTAAGGAAGAAACTTTTGAGAAGTTCAAAGCATTTGCGAAAAGAGTTTCAACTGAAAAAGATTCGCACATTCATGCCATTAGATCAGATCATGGTGGTGAATTTGAGAATCATGCTTTTGAAAAGCTTTGTGAAAATCTGGGCATAGCTCACGAATTCTCATCTCCCAGAACTCCTCAACAAAATGGAGTAGCTGAGAGAAAGAATCGAAGCCTTCAAGAGATGGCAAGAACAATGCTCTTAGAAAGTGGACTTTCAAAAGGTTTCTGGGCTGAAGCAGTAAATACTTCATGCTACATTCAGAATCGAGTCTTTCTAAGACCAATTCTGAAAAGACACCTTACGAGCTATGGAAGAATAAAATACCAAACATTCTTATTTCCATATATTTGGTTCTTCTTGTTTTATTCTCAACACAAAGGACAAACTCTCCAAGTTTGATCCTAAGTCCGATGATGGATACTTCCTAGGATACTCTTCAGCTCTAAAGCTTACAGAGTATATAAAAAGGAGTAAATGTGTTGAAGAGACAATCCATATTAAGTTCAAAGAACTTAGTAAGACCTATTCAGAAAGTGCTGACTTAGAAGATGAATTTGAGAACTCAACATCACTTCTGAGAAGCCAAAAAGAAAATTCTTATAGATGATGAGACTGACTTCCAACCCATGGAACAATCATCTTCATCTAAAGAAAAATCCAGTAACATCATCAAAGCTCAGACCTAGAGAATCTACTTCTCCAAATTCAATGGAACCTAGATTCTCAGAAGGACAAGCTTCTGATGATCAAAAGAGAACCTTCTGTGTCTCTTCTCAGAACCCTACCCCTAAAGGATCAGAGGTTCAAGAGACTTGAAGAACATCTCTCAGAATGAAGTCTTGGGCAATCCAGAAAGTGGCGTGAGAACCAGAAGGAACTATACAAATCTTGCATGGTCTCTGATCTTGAACCAGATTCCATAGAAGAGGCGTTAGATGATCCTAGCTGGGTAAATGCCATGCAGGATGAACTTGACCAATTTGAGAGAAATCAAGTTTGGAAACTGACTCAGAAACCTAAAGGCAAGAGTGTCATTGGGACTAAATGGGTGTTTCGAAACAACTTGATGAAAACGGTCAAGTCGTGAGAAACAAGGCAAGATTGGTTGCTCAAGGGTACAACCAACAAGAAGGGATAGATTATGATGAAACTTTTGCTCCAGTCGCAAGATTGGAAGCTATCAGAATGTTGCTAGCTTTTGCTGCACATAAAGGTTTCAAACTCTATCAATGGACGTTAAGTCCGCCTTCTTGAATGGATACCTTTCTGAGGAAGTTATGTAAAACAACCTCCTGGTTTGTGAATGATGCATTCCCGAATCATGTATTCAAGCTTACAAAGGCTCTCTATGGTCTGAAACAAGCTCCAAGAGCTTGGTACGATAGATTGAGCTCTTTCTTGCTTAAAACGGATTCTCAAGAGGGAAAGTGGACACAACTCTCTTTACGCTCTCAGAAGACTCTGGCTTCTTGATTGTCCAGATTTATGTTGATGACATAATATTTGGCGCAACCAATGAATGCCTTTGCAAAGAATTCTCCAAGCTTATGCAAGGTGAATTCGAGATGAGCATGATGGGAGAATTAAAATTCTTCCTAGGATTGCAAATCAAGCAAGAGTCGGAAGGGACAGTTATTCATCAAGGAAGTACACCAAGGAACTTCTGAGGAAGTTTCTGATGGATAAGGCCAAACCCATGAGCACCCCCATGCATCCCTCTCAAGTAATTGACTTGGATGAAGATGGTGAGAAAGTCTCAGAAAGTAACTATCGAGGATAATTGGCTCACTTCTCTACTTAACTGCCTCCAGACCAGATATCCAACTCAGCGTTGGTATCTGTGCTAGATTCCAGTCTAAGCCCAAGCAATCACACTTGACTGCAGTTAAACGAATTTTACGATATTTAAGTGGAACTACTAATCTTGTCTTTGGTACGAGAAAGGTTGTTCTTCTGATGTTGTAGGTTACTGCGATGCCGACTACGCTGGAGATAGGATAGATCGCAAAAGCACAAGTGGCTGCTGCTGCTTCTTTGGAAAATGCTTGATCACTTGGTCTTGCAAGAAGCAAAATACGATCGCCCTATCACTGCTGAAGCTGAATATGTATCTGCTGCGAACTGCTGTTCTCAGATGCTCTGGATTAAGAATCAGCTACTTGATTATCAAATAAGGTACAACAAAATACCTATTCTCTGTGATAACACAAGTGCTATCAACTTAGCTAAGAATCCTATTCAGCATTCTCGATCCAAGCACATTGATATAAAACATCATTTTATTCGGGATCATGTGCAAAAAGGCGACATTGAACTCAAATTTGTAAATATTGAGGATCAAATCTCAGATATATTTACAAAGCCTTTACCCGAGGATCGTTTCAATATTCTGAAAGGATTTCTCAATCTAAGACGTTTCTAAGTGCTTTGAAATTTAAAAACTCTCTCTTAGAAACCTCCCCTTAGTCCTAGTTTAGACTCTGAGACGAACAATAGAACTAAGCCTCTGAGCTTGAAGTAGGAAAACCCTATCTGAGAAAATTTGGTCTCAGAAGACTCATCTCTCAGAAAGGAGATCTTCTGAAACATCTCTCAGAAGGAGGATTTCTCAGAAAGACCACCTCTCTCAGAAAGGTACCTTCCGAGAAACAAGTTACCAACGGTAACTTTTGGATAAGTGGCAGAAAACGGCTAGTTATCAACCATGTCTATAAATACTTATAGCATTGTTTCATTTGAGCACTTTACGTCCAAAACTTACCAAAACTCTGCCAAAACCTCTCCTCACTTTCCAATCATCACCTGCTCTCTCTCTCTGTCTCTCTCTTGTTCTTCTCTTGTTCTTCTCTATCCTTTCTCAAAACTTAAAACCTTTCTTTCAAATGGCCGTCTCTGGAGAAATCAAGGGCTTAATGAGAAACAATCTCAATGAGATATCCGAAGATATTCTCTATGACAATGAGGAAATGCAGTCCCTATTCCACAAGACTTATCTCCCAAGGAATCTTGCCATGGGAAGGGTATTGCCTCTCAATGTCTACAATCAGGTGGACGAAATCCAATTCACCTTTCTCAAGCAACCCGGATGGCCAGCCATGATGAGCTCCGAAGACGTATGCTACCCAAATGTGGTAAGAGCCTTCTATTCGCAAATAGAAAGGTTCACCAACAAAGGGGTCAAAAGCAAGATTGGTGACCAACAGATCCGCTTCTCCTCCTCTGACATCAACAAAGTCTTCAAGACTTTGAATGGTGGCGCTGTCATCGCCGACGACCCAGAATGGGTCAAGGAGGTAGATGACTCGGAAGAAGAAGTCGTGACACTTCTGACTGGTAGCAACAGCCTACCACTCAAAGGGGTAAAGGTACCTCATCTCACGCAAGAGGCCAGAATCATCTTCTCCGTTGTGCAACACACCCTTCTCCCTCGGATTGGAGACATGGGGAACGTTACCACCATGGATGCCTGCCTGCTGTACCATCTACTGAAGAAGGAAAGAGTAGATTTTGGGAGGATGGTGCTCAACTACATGATGCACCAGGCTCATCCAAAGAGGGCTCTCACGAGTCTACCTTACGGCAGCCTTCTGACCAGAATCCTCAACCATTTCTCCTTCCCACTTGAAGACTATGAATACGTCTTCAACCACAGTAAGTTCTCCATGGTCACCTTCAACAACATCAAGAAGAAAAAGTACCAGATACGGTGGCACCTAAGAAGAAGGAGGAAGCAAAGTCCTCTAAGGGAGCTGCTGGTCTCATCCAGCCGTCTAAGGCTGAGAAAGGAAAGGAAAAGGTTTCCGATCCTCCAGAAAAGAAGAAAAAGAAGCAAAAGGTGACTCATCTTTCTCCAACAAGGGTGACACGGAGTATGGCTTCTGAGGAAGCTCAGAAGACTCCTCAGAAGGCTCCTACGATTGTTGAGGCTGCTGAAGACTCAGAAGAAACAACATCTGAGCAACCCATGACCCGAAAAAGGAAAGCACCTCCCACTCTTCAAGTCCCAGACGTGCCACCAGAAGGGAAAAGAAACGTGGTCGTTGGTAAAAGCTAACTCTAAAACTCCACCTTCATTTCTTCACTCTTCTTCTACTTCAATTCCTATTTCTGACTCTGTTGATGGTTTCAAACCCACCAAATTTAAAACTAAACTCCTACATTCCTTGAAATATCAGGGAAAAACTCACAAAGGAGTGGGGATAAAAACCACCAAGAAACAGAGCCCGCCGAAGACGACGGGTAAAGAAATTGTAGCAGTTACTGCTACTGCTACCACCACCGCTGCTGCTACTACTGCTGCTGTTGAAGAAGAAGCAGAAGCTTCTCATCACTCCTCCCCATCTGGACATGTCTCCCCCACCAGAGAAGACATTCAGGGGCATGGAGGAAATGTTGCTGATTCCTCTTCCGAGGAAGAAGATGTGGCAAGCTTTCGCATTGAGCATCGCACTCCAGATGCTGGAAGCTCCAAGAAAGAGCCTCAGAAGAAGCCATCTGAGGTTTCTATGGTGGAACTTTCTGAGGCAACCACAACTGAAGTTGCCACTGTGAATGCTGAGTCCTTGGCTCAGACGATGCTCGACGTCCAGAAGGCGCTGGATCAACCTTCTGAGACTCCAGAAGCTGCTCAGATGCAACAACAACAACAACTACAGCATGAGGAACGCTTAATTGAACCAACTTCTGAGGTTGGTCTCCTCTCTTCTGAGATCCCTTTGGAACATGAGGAAACTCATGTCTCAACACATGACGTAGTGCCAGGGACACCAGCACTGGGCTCAGCTCAGAGGTGGGCGCTGACGCTACCATGGCTGCCGGAGTTGCAGCAGTTGAGGCATTTGTTGCCCACAGTTCCTTAGAAGGAACTCTATCTGAGAAGGACTCTCAGAAGGAACCAGAGGTTCCTCCTCAAGATATAACAGAGGTTCCTCCTACATCCTTGATCAACAAGGTCCCACCTTCTCCATAACGGACTCAATGATCGGTTCTGGCTTTCAGCTGGGAAGGATGGTAGTCACTCCACCCTCTGTGCAATTTCGGCCTTTCTTTGGTCGAATTGAGAAGTTGAAGAGCACTGAAGCCATGCATAGCCAGATCTCAACCTTCAACCTCTCCGATGATGCTCAGACTTCTGGTGCTATGGAGCAACCATCAGCTAGGCAACCCTCTGATCTAGACCTTGCTCTAGTTGCTGAGGACACTCAAAGGCAGCCTTCGATTGAACTTGCTGCTATTGAAGGTAAAGCTGTACAAGAAGAAGAACCTCCTGAATATCAAACAAGGGATATAATCGATGAAGTACTTGAGGCTGAAGTCTCTCGTCCTCCTTCATCTCAACCCTCATCTTCTCAACAGCCTTCCACTGCCTCTGACCTTCCTCCAGAATGCGCTCAGAATGCGACTCAGAGCGAGATTCTCATGGAGATATGCCAGCTGCTACGCTACATTGCCAGAAGGCAGTAGTTCTAAGTCAATGATGGCGTTTATGTCTTAGCCACCCTTTTTGATGTAACAAAGGGGGAGTAGATAAATGATTGATAAAAGTTTTTACTTTGGCTATCGTAAACACTAGGCTAGAACTTAGGGGAGCAACAACTTAGGGGGAGCCAAATTCTTGTAAGGGGGAGCCAAATTCTTTGTATCTTTACAAAACATAAATGATAAATCATTATTTTGGCATCTCATGTTTTACCTATCTTATGCTTATCTTTTATTATTTATTTTTTGGCATCTCTTGATTTACTTAGCTTGATATTCTGAATCTCATACATACATTATCATGAAATACATGCTATGAAATTGATAATCTCAAACAGTAATCATACATTGCATACTTGAACTGTTGATTATCTCAGCCTTCTAAGAAAATAACGAAGCCTTCTCTCAGAAAGCTAAATTAGTTTCTAAGAAAGCAAAAGTGAATTCTGAATAAGTTGTGAACTTACTCAGAAACACTTCTGAACTTAAGCAAAATTATTATCTTAAGACTTAAGTTGTTATCATCAAAAGGGGGAGATTGTAAGCTCCAGAACCCTTCTGAGAGAATTAAGCATAAATTCTCTTAGAGTCATGAAAGTTTTAATGATAACAAGGTAAGCCATAAGTATAAAATTTTACTTAAGGTTTTGCTAATATGTGTGCTAAGTGTCTCAGAAAGCTATAAATTATTGCAATGCCATGAGCAAAGACCAAGACAAAACATCAAGTAACCTCGAGATCAATTGATAAAATCATAGCGCCAAAGATATCAGAAAGGATATCTCAGAGCGCAGAAGGTGAAAACATGTTTCTGAGGAAAGAACACTGTCGCCTCAGAAGGGTCTCAGAAGACCTCGCGACTAGTAGTTCTCAGAAGGGTCTTCCCTCAGAAGGTTAGCCTCAGAAGTCCGTACAACTCTTAGAAGGTTGGACTCAGAAGCAACCAAGTGTCTGGACTCAAGGAAGTGCAAACAGACTCAGAAAGCTCGCTACAACTAGCCAAGGAAGTGGGAACACGCGCACTGTGCAGTTCTGAAAAGTTCCTCATTTTGCGCTGACTGTAGCAGGGAGCCGTTCTGAAAAGGACACAGCCACATAAGCAAAGTGAAAGCCTCTAATTTCGCGGCTCTTTGATGCCTATATATATGAGTTCAATTCCAGAGCAAAGTGACGAAACTCTTGCACTAAAACTCTTGATTAAACGTGCCAAACTCTGTTGAATTGAAAATCATTTTGCGAAACTTAGAACTTTCTCAGAAAGACAATTTTTACGAAAATTGTTTTTCTAACTTTGCAAAATCTTCTAGTTCTGAATTGGTGTAAATTCTTACATTTGTAAGTTAATCCTAGAAGTCTACTAAGTGTAAAAACTAGGTTTGTAACTTAGTCTTGGTAGTTGTTTTCGATCAAAACAAACTTTCTGAAAAACGCTAAGTCCTTCGTTGCTTGAAGGCAGTTTTAAGTCCTCTAGTGTTTGAGGCAAGGAAGTCCTCTGTTGTGAGGCAAGGAAGTCCTTAATTGTTTAAGGCAAGGAAGTCCTCTAGTGTGAGGCAAGGAAATCCACTTCGGGTTGTGAAGTGGTAGAAGTCCTTTACGTGGTAAAGGCAGTGTTGTCTGGGAAGGCACATTAAGAAGAATATCTAAGAACTCTCAACTAAAGGTTGAGGACTGGAGTAGGTTGGTTATAACCGAACCAGTATAAAATCCCTTGTGTTAAGCTTTCTCCCTAACTCATTACGTGTCCAAATCTTTGAGAAAAACTCTATCACAACTTTAATCAAGAGGTCTTTTGAAACCTTATTGATCAAAATCAGAAAGCTTTTAAGAAACTCAAATCTTAAGTCGTTTCTTAAAAATCTCTCAGAAAGGAACTTTCTTAGAAAGACTAAGTTCTCAGAAACTTAATCTTCTCAGAAAGCATTTTCCGCTGCAAACTCTTAATCATACCTTCTGAGTAAAAACAGCTTTCTAAGTAAAAGTTTTAACAAGCAATTTTAAAACTTGCACGATTCAACCCCCCCCTTCTCGTGCATACATACACTTTCATTTTTGTCCTAATTGAGTGTATTGAGCTTCATAGGTCATACTTTGGTCAATTGTTCCATTTTAGTCACTAGGATGGTGTAGATTACATAGGATGATGCAATGAGTCTATTTTGGTCCTAATTAAGTGTATTGAGCTTCTTTAGGTCATACTTTGGTGAATTGTTCGATTTTGTCACTAGGAAGGTTTAGAAACCAAAGGATGATGTAATGAGTCTATTTTGGTCCTAATTGAGTGTATTGAGCTTCATTAGGTCATACTTTGGTCAATTGTTCCACTTTAGCTACTAGGAAGGTTAGATATCCAAAGTATGATGTAATGAGCCTATTTCGTCCTAATTGAGTGTATTGAGCTTCATTAGGTCATACTTTGGTCAATTGTTCCATTTTGGCTACTAGGAAGGTTTAGATAACCAAAGGATGATGTAATGAGCCTATTTTGGTCCTAATTGAGTGTATTGAGCTTCATTAGGTCATACTTTGGTCAATTGTTCCATTTTAGTCGCTAGGAAGGTTTAGATAACCAAAGGATGGTGTAATGAGCCTATTATGGTCCTAATTGAGTGTATTGAGCTTCATTAGGGCATACTTTGGTCAATTGTTCCATTTAGTCGCTAGGAAGGTTTAGATAACCAAAGGATGATGTAATGAGCTTATTATGGTCCTAATTGAGTGTATTGAGCTTCATTAGGTCATACTTGTAAGCTCCAGAACCCTTCTGAAGAGAATTAAGCATAATTCTCTCAGAATCATGAAAGTTTTAATGATAACAAGGTAAGCCATAAGTATAAAATTTTACTTAAGGTTTTGCTAATATGTGCGCTAAGTGTCTCAGAAAGCTATAAATTATTGCAATGCCATGAGCAAAGACCTAGACAAAACATCAAGTAACCTTGAGATAAATTGATAAAATCATAGCGCCAAAGATATCAGAAAGGATATCTCAGAAGCGCAGAAGGTGAAAACATGTTTCTGAGGAAAGAACACTGTCGCCTCAGAAGGGTCTCAGAAGACCTCGCGACTAGTAGTTCTCAGAAGGATCTTCCCTCAGAAGGTTAGCCTCAGAAGTCCGTACAACTCTTAGAAGGTTGGACTCAGAAGCAACCAAGTGTCTGGACTCAAGGAAGTGCAAACAGACTCAGAAAGCTCGCTACAACTAGCCAAGGAAGTGGGAACACGCGCACTGTGCAGTTCTGAAAAGTTCCTCATTTTGCGCTGACTGTAGCAGGGAGCCGTTCTGAAAAGGACACAGCCACATAAGCAAAGTGAAAGCCTCTAATTTCGCGGCTCTTTGATGCCTATAATATGAGTTCAATTCCAGAGCAATGTGAGAAAACCTTTGCACAAAAACTCTTGATTAAACGTGCAAAACTCTGTTGAATTGAAAATCATTTTGCGAAAACTTAGAACTTTCTCAGAAAGACAATTTTTACGAAAATTGTTTTCTAACTTTGCAAATCTTCTAGTTCTGAATTGGTGTAAATTCTTACATTTGTAAGTTAATCCTAGAAGTCTACTAAGTGTAAAACTAGGTTTTGTAACTTAGTCTTGGTAGTTGTTTTCGATCAAAACAAACTTTCTGAAAAACGCTAAGTCCTTCGTTGTTTGAAGGCAGTTTTAAGTCCTCTAGTGTTTTGAGGCAAGGAAGTCCTTAATTGTTTAAGGCAAGGAAGTCCTCTAGTGTGAGGCAAGGAAGTCCTTATTGTTTAAGGCAAGGAAGTCCCTCTAGTGTGAGGCAAGGAAATCCACTTCGGATTGTGAAGTGGTGGAAGTCCTTACGTGGTAAAGGAAGTGTTGTCTGGGAAGGCACATTAAGAAGAATATCTAAGAACTCTCAACTAAAGGTTGAGGACTGGAGTAGGTTGGTTATAACCGAACCAGTATAAAATCCCTTGTGTTAAGCTTTTCTCCCTAATCATTACGTATCCAAATCTTTGAGAAAAACTCTATCACAACTTTAATCAAGAGGTCTCTTGAAAACTTATTGATCAAAATCAGAAAGCTTTTAAGAAACTCAAACCTTAAGTCGTTTTCTCAAAAATCTCTCAGAAAGGAACTTTCTTAGAAAGACTAAGTCTCAGAAACTTAATCTTCTCAGAAGCATTTTCCGCTGCAAACTCTTAATCATACCTTCTGAGTAAAAACAGCTTTCTAAGTAAAAGTTTAACAAGCAATTTTAAAACTTGAACGATTCAACCCCCCCCTTCTCGTGCACACATACACTTTCAATACTTGGTCAATTGTTCCATTTGCTACTTGGATGGTGTAGATAACCAAAGGATGATGTAATGAGCCTATTTGGTCCTAATTGAGTGTATTGAGCTTCATTAGGTCATACTTTGGTCATTGTTCCATTTTAGCTACTAGGAAGGTTTAGATAACCAAAGAATGATGTAATGAGCCTATTTGGTCTAATTGAGTGATGAGCTTCATTAGGTCATACTTTGGTCAATTGTTCCATTTTAGCTACTAGGAAGGTTTAGATAACCAAAGAATGATGTAATGAGCCTATTTTGGTCCTAATTGAGTGTATTGAGCTTCATTAGGTCATACTTTGGTCAATTGTTCCATTTTAGCTACTAGGAAGGTTTAGATAACCAAAGAATGATGTAATGAGCCTATTTTGGTCCTAATTGAGTGTATTGAGCTTCATTAGGTCATACATTGGTCAATTGTTCCATTTTAGTCACTAGGATGGTGTAGATAACAATAGGATGATGCAATGAGTCTATTTTGGTCCTAATTAAGTGTATTGAGCTTCTTTAGGTCATACTTTGGTGAATTGTTCGATTTTTGTCACTAGGAAGGTTTAGATAACCAAAGGATGATGTAATGAGTCTATTTTGGTCCTAATTGAGTGTATTGAGCTTCATTAGGTCATACTTTGGTCAATTGTTCCATTTTAGCAACTAGGAAGGTTTAGATAACCAAAGAATGATGTAATGAGCCTATTTTTGTCCTAATTGAGTGTATTGAGCTTCATTAGGTCATACTTTGGTCAATTGTTCCATTTTAGTCACTAGGATGGTGAAGATAAACAAAGGATGATGTAATGAGCCTATTTTGGTCCTAATTGAGTATATTGAGCTTCATTAGGTCATACTTTGGTCAATTGTTCCATTTTAAGTACTAGGAAGGTTTAGATAACCAAAGAATGTTGTAATGAGCCTATTTTGGTCCTAATTGAGTGTATTGAGCTTCATTAGGTCATACTTTGGTCAATTGTTCCATTTTAGTCTAGGATGGTGTAGATAACCAAAGGATGATGTAATGAGCCTATTTTGGTCCTAATTGAGTGTATTGAGCTTCATTAGGTCATACTTTGGTCAATTGTTCCATTTTAGTCACTAGGATGGTGTAGAACCAAAGGATGATGTAATGAGCCTATTTTGGTCCTAATTGAGTGTATTGAGCTTCATTAGGTCATACTTTGGTCAATTGTTCCATTTTAGCTACTGGGAAGGTTTAGATAACCAAAGAATGATGTAATGAGCCTATTTTGGTCCGAATTGAGTGTATTGAGCATCATTAGGTCATACTTTGGTCAATTGTTCCATTTTAGTCACTAGGATGGTGTAGATAACCAAAGGATGATGTAATGAGCCTATTTTGGTCCTAATTGAGGGTATTGAGCTTCATTAGGTCATACTTTGGTCAATTGTTCCATTTTAGCTACTAGGAAGGTTTAGATAACCAAAGGATGATGTAATGAGCCTTTTGGTCCTAATTGAGTGTATTGAGCTTCATTAGGTCATACTTTGGTCAATTGTTCCATTTTAGCACTAGGAAGGTTTAGATAACCAAAGGATGATGTAATGAGCCTATTTTGGTCCTAATTGAGTGTATTGAGCTTCATTAGGTCATACTTTGGTCAATTGTTCCATTTTAGTCGCTAGGAAGGTTTAGA